>PVIC010044920.1:0-14837 GCA_004025085.1 Thryonomys swinderianus
GGATATGGGCCGGAAGGGGAAGGGTGGTTGGAGCAGGGGCTGGGTGAGGGTTTTGGAGTGAAATGAGACAATGAGCTGGGGCAGTTTGGGTAGAGAGGGGGACAGACGTGTGCGGCTCAAGGTGTGTGGGACAGTAAATAAGCTGGAGGAGCGAATGAAATGGAGGTTGACCACGTGGGAAATACAGATGGTGGGCAGCAGGACAGGGGCATTGAGTTTGGGGGGAACACTGGATGGGATAGGCGTGAGAGTGTGAGGTGGTGGGCAAGAGCAGCGGAGGTGAGAGGAGGGAAGTGGTCCTGGAGTGGCAGTGCCGTGTGGGGACCGATGGAAGGAAGTGTTTCTAGGGCAGGAAGTGTGGAGAGTAGAGGAGGAGAGGGAGCAGGGTGTGTACCGAGAAGTCGGAAGAGTCTGGGTGGGATGGCTGGGAAGGTCAGGTGCCTTGTGTGGAGGGAGGGAAACAGGCTTGTACGGAGAAGAGTGGGCAGGTGACAATGGGAAGGAAGGGGTGAAGACAGGCTATTTTGCGGTAGAGGGTGTAAAGGAATGCTTAGTGGGTAGGGGGAGAGCACGTTAAGTATGTGAGGCCATGTGACCAGAAAGGGTCAGGCGGGTGGGATTGAATGGTGGTGGTGGGGGATGTAGGATGCCCAGGTTGAGGGCAGGAAATTGCTCTTAGGTTAGAGAGATTTACAAAACTAGGTGCTTAAGGGATCCAAGGTGTGGAAATGTGGGAAAGATTGGAACAGTTTGAGTTTTGAGATTAAAGGGTTCAAAGATTTTAGGTCCTTAAAAGTATAAGGAAGGGAGGAAAAAAAATAAAGAGGATTAAAATCAGATTTAGAGGAACTGGAGATGCGGAATAGGGGCCAGGCGGTGTGGATCCCAGAATGATGTTTATAGAAAATGGAGGACATTAAAGCTTATGACTTATCTGAAGATTAGGCTTCTAGGATCAGAGAGAGCACAAAGCCTGCTTTTTAGTTCCAGAAACAGTGAATGGGGAAAGGGCTGAGGGAAAGCTGCACACTCTCAAGTTTGTGCCCAGCAGTCAATAGCGTTCAAGGACTGAATGCAAAAAAGGGAGGATGGGTTACTTTGGTGCTGTGTCTCAGATACCTAGTACTTTCTGGGAAATGGGGCAGTATTCATTGACTGGGTGATGTAATATCTGAGTCCTGTGTATGTATACCCAATTCCTAAGAATGGTAGAAATGAAGCCTTTTGAGTCTTTAACTCTCAAATTGTGAATACCTGATACTGAGTGGTTGACTTTTCCTCTCAAATAGTTCAGATGGAATTTGGTTGGAGGCTTTTGGATTCGCTGGTATTTTGATTCATATAGAGAGTGTAATACTGACTTTCTTTGTGTATTTGTTATTTTGAGACAAGGTCTTGCTGTGTAGTTCAGGCTGGCCTTGTAGTCTAGCCTGGCCATGAGCTTGAAGCCTCCTGTCTCAGCCTCTTGTGCTGGAATTACAAGCATGCATCACCACACCTGGCCACTTTATTGAGGAAAGACAACTATGGGGATGGGTGGACATGTGGCCATCATCTTGCCAGACACAGGAAGTAACCTTTAGGTGTATAATCGAGCACAGATACTTGAGTGGGTTTCGTTTGGTGTTCTTTGGCCTGTATTAGATTCTTTGGGATTTGGAAGGATTAAGCAAACTGCTTTGATACTGCTTCAGTAAGCAGGGCTTCCCTAGACTCTCAGAAAATGATTTCCCTTTTGACAGTTAACAATTCATCTTGACAGATTTTACTAAAATAAATTTCATTGTATTACAGAAGTAACTTCAATTATCATGCTGTGGGCTTCATGTATTGTGTAGTGTGGTAGCTAGTATGATTTCAAATAACAGATCTGTTTTGGAAACTTGGAAGCTTTCTGTGTTGCTTAGTTTTTTTCTTTTTCAATTTAGGAAGTATCTTAATGCAGCCATTGTACATTCAAGTAATGTTTGAGTGAAAATGGGACTCTTGCCTAAACATAATGAGGGCTGAGAAGAGCAACAAATTTCAAGTACTCTGAATCTGTAAATATAAATATATAAAAGGTAAATGAATCTAATCTTTTTTAAAATCTCTCTCTCTCTTTGTTTTGGAGACAGGGTTTTGCTATATAGTTTAGCCTGGCCTAAAATCACTTTGAGACCTGGACTGGCCTCAAACTTGTGGCAGTCCTCCTGTCTCAGCCTCCTATGTGTTCGGATTACAGATATGTGCTACTATGCCTGGTTTAAAATCCATGATTGAAGTGTGACATGCAGTTATCAAAGTAATGGTCAGAAATCATTGCTGTAAGATTTTAATTTGGGGGAAGAGGCTTTTAAGTATAGTATGTCTTTGAAATTTTTATAGTATTAGGAAGTTTGATTTATGTATAGAATTGGGAGCATATTTGGGCCCCTTTTTCTCTTGGTAGAGATTTGAGCAGTAAGATATGGAGACTAAAGTGACCTTTGATAATTTTCTCCACTGTGGTCATTGTTTACATCTTGTATCTTTTAAGTTCAATGTATGGCTTTATTTTATTAATTTGGAGTAAGTAATACTTTCTTGAGCAAAATATTAAATTCTGGTTGTTTTGGTGAACAACTACCAGAGAGGCCAAGACAAGGAGATCAAAAATTTAAGGTCAGTCTGGAAATTTATACCCTGTTTTAACATAAAAAATAAAAGGGGCCGGGATGTAGATTAATCTAGGTTTAGTCCACAGTAATACACACACATGTGCACAGTAAAAAGAAAAACTCTTAATTCTGCATTATGATCTGGTTAAATGTATTGTTCTCTGATGTTCTGTAGCCTGAGAAAATTTGTGGGCCCTTGATAAAATATTATCCTAAGTTTATGAACCAAAGAAAGCAGGGTTTTTATACTGTGTAGGCTTAATAATTGGGGCTGGTTCTATTTTCTTTGGTGACTTGCTGGGCAAGACATTTAATCCCTTTGTGCTTGTTTCTTCTCCAGAAACCTGACTCTATCTACCTCCCAGGAGTGTTGAAATGGTTTATTAAAGAAAGTTAAGTCTTCCTGAGCAGGCTACAATTATGTAAATATGGGCATAGGTGTTAGTTCTTTAGTTCTCTTTTCCTCCTCTGGTTTTTAGACTGGTTAAATACTAATTGGTACTTCATTTTTTTGCCATTAGGTAGATTGATTTGTTGTGAGAAATTTGGTTAGAGATGTAAATGCTGTGAGTAAATATCAGTGATGTCTACAAATTGAAGTTTGTCTATTGATTGCTGACTGTGTCCTCACCTTCCTAGTTTATCTGATCTGTAGCCCAGGGTTGGTACTTTTGAATTCTTCAGCCACAATAGAAACTTGTGACGACATTCTGAGTTCTAACTACAAGTTGAAGATTATTACTCAGCATGGTTTCCAGAGACAGGATACTTATCTTGCTCATCATTTTAATTCTTAAATCAGAAACAGTAATTTTAGAGAAAATTGATTAATTTCAGTGACTTGAACAGAAGAACAGAGCTTGCAGGTGTCAAAGTTCATTTTGATTTACTGAATACTTACTTTCTCCTTTTAAAGTTTTAGGTATCAAGTAATTACTGATTGTTGAATATCTCCAATGTCAAGTACGGGGTGTGCTCTTACTTGAGAGGGATAAATTTTTTTTTTTTGAGACAGGGTCTCACTTTGTAGTCCAGGCTGGCCCTGAGCTCACTATGTAGCCCATGCAAACCTCGAACTCGGCAATCCTCCTGCCTCTGCCTCCCAAGTGCTGGGATTACAGGCGTGAGCCACCACGCCTGGCACTGTGGTATGTGGTATTGATTGCTGGTGGGCGTTAGTCACCACCGCTTAATAAACATAATTTGTCCTGAGCTTGGTATCATCAGCTCTGCTAGTGTTAGCCATTCTAATGGTTTACTTCCTTAAGTAACATGTTGGGACATTACCCATCTTACTTTTCTTCTATTTACATTTGTTTTGTGTAGATTTTTTTTTTTTTTTGCTTTTTGGAGACAGGGTCTTGCTTTGTAGTTCAGGCTGGCCCTGAGCTCACTATGGTGCCCAGGCAAGCCGCCGTGAACTCAGCAATCCTCCCGTCTCTGCCTCCCGAGTGCTGGGATTACAGGCATGAGCCACCACGCCCAGCATTATATGTGGTAAACAGGGATCAAACTCAGGTCCTTACGCTTGCGAGGCAGGCACCGGAACCACTGAGCTAACCCTCCGGCCCTTTTTTTTGGATTTTTGAGATGGTCTTGCTTTGTAGTTCAGACTAGCCCTGAGATCACTATGTAGCCCAGGCAAGCCTCCAACTCAGCAATTCTTCTGCCTCTGCCTCCGGAGTAGTGGGATTACAGGCATGAGCGAACATGCCTGGCTGGCATTGTAGTATGTGTTTACCGGGAATTGAACTTGGGACCTTGCACTTACAAGGCAGATGCCAGAATCACTGAGCTAAATCCCTGTCCCCTTCTTTCCCTCCCTTCTCCTCCCCTCCCCTCCCTTCCCCTCCCCTTCCATCCCCTCCCCTCTCCTTCTATCCCCTCCCCCCTGTAGCCCAGGCAAATCTCGAACTCAGCAATCCTTCTGCCCCTGCCTCCCGAGTGCTGGGATTACAGGTGTGAGCCACCATGCTGTGCACTGTGATATGTGGTACCAGGAATAAGAATTTGGGCTGGGCGTGGTGGCTCACGCCTGTAATCCCAGCACTCGGAGGCAGAGACAGGAGGATTGCTGAGTTCAAGGCTTGCCTGGACTACATAGTGAGCTCAGAGCCAGCCCGAACTACAAAGCGAGACCCTGTCTCAAAAAAAAAAAAAAAAAAAAGTGATGAGGAATAAGAACTTGGGACTTGTGCTTGCTAGACAGATGACGGAACCACTGAGCTAAATCCCTGGTCCTGTGTAGTATGTTTTGTTGAAAGAGTATTTGTCAAATTTGTTTAACTGTACAAAAACTTTCTGACAGGTAATATTGAGTGATTTCATACTTTGCTCTAGTTTTAGAAATTGTTTATTTAGAAGTATAAGTTAACTATATGTCAATTAAGCAAAGAAATGAGGCTAGATTAAAGATGATACAAAAAAATAGTTTGAGCTTTAGAAACATGTTAATCTTTGCAGCTTTTCGTTCTTGGATTGACTAGTGAGATGACCAAGTGACCTGATTTGTCCCCTTTTTTGGCTAATTAGAATTATTTCATGTTGTAACAGTCCCTTAAATGCAGTCTCTGAGAAGTATAGTGGATGAGTGAATGAAGCAGCCCTAAATTTTGTTTGTTTGATATGTAGATTCTCTTCTGACAGAACTAACTATATTAAACTGCTTTCTTCAGTTAATGTTAGCACATCTTGAAAGATACCGTTGATTATATCAGTAATAAAAGCCACAGTCTTATGTGAACACCCATACAGTATTGTACTGTGTGACTTCATGGTTCATTTCCATTTGAAAAGTGAGAATTCTGCAGCAGGTTGTGTAATAAATTCTGAGGCGTTTCTGGGTCATGGATAAGATGTAATTTCTTACAGCACCTGGAGGGTTTCTTTTTCTGTGCAGTTTTCCAGGTGCTGGGACTTTTCACAGTGTCCTGTTGAACAGATCAGCATTTTATTTAGGAATTTGATTTAACCAAGTTAGTACTGTTGTATAGCAACTACTAATTGTTAAGAATTCTATGTAGATTTTTTTTTTTTACTATGCCTGTTCTACTATGCCACTACTAGGCCTGTTTTACCAGTTTAATTCAGTAAGCATGCAATGACATTTAAGCTAAGACACGATTTTTACCAAATTTAAGGTTTCTTAGGCTTGATAATATTGAGTAAAGAATAGACCCTTTCGTAGTTGATAAATTTGATCTTAAAGGGAAAATGGAATATAGGATGTTTAGTCAGCCTAACTGAAAATCAGTATGTTTTAAGACAGATAAGTAGTGACTTAATAAAGGTTTGTTTCTAAAAATTAAGATGGAGCCAGTTCATTTTTTTTTTTTTTTTTTTTTTTTGAGACAGGGTCTCACTTTGTAGTTCAGGCTAGCTCTGACCTCACTATGTAGCCCAGGCAAACCTCAGACTCAGCAATCCTCCTGCCTCTTCCTCCCGAGGGCTGGGATTACAAGTGTGAGCCACCACGCCCGGTGAGTTCATTCTTAAGATATTTATAGTTCCAAGTCAATCTGAAATTCATCAAACATTGCGTTTAATCTGTATAGTTTAGCCAGCCTACAACCTGTTGAAGTTTTAGATGCTGGGTAACTTTTTTTTTTTTTTGAGACAGGGTCTTGCTTTGTAATTCATGCTGGCCCTGAACTCACTGTGTAGCCCAGGCAAGCCTTGAACTCACAGCAGTCCTTTTGCCTCTGCCTCCCGAGGGCTGGGATTACAGGCATGAGCCACCATGCCTAGCAAGTGCTATAGTTTTGATATAGGTTACGAGCTGGAAAGGATAAACCTTTCAGGTCCTTGGTATGGTGTGATTTCAGTTGTTTTTGAGGTGGACTGTAAATAAGTTTAATTGTCAAGATTAATATAGAAGAATATGTATCAAACATAAGACATACTAATTTTGAGGGTTTTTAAAGTTTTTTTTTTTTAGTGGCCCTGAGATATACCCTCAGCCCTTTTAAAAATTAAATTGGGGCTGGACTGGAGATTTAGCTCAGTGGTTCCAGCTCCTGCCTCGCAAGTCCTGAGTTCCATCCCAGTAACCACATATAATGCTGGGCGTGGAGACTCACGCCCACCAACAGTCAATACCACATACCACAGTGCCGGGCGTGGTGGCTCACGCCTGTAATCCCAGCATTTGGGAGGCAGAGACAAGGAGAATTGCTGAGTTTGAGGCCTGCCTGGGCTCCATAGTGAGCTCAGGGCCAGCCTGAACTACAAAGTGAGACCCTGTCTCAAAAAAAAAAAAAAAATTAAATTGGGGCAAAGTGTGGTGGCACACAACAGTAATCCCAGCACTGAGGAGGCTGATACTGGAGGATTGCTGCAAGTTGGAGGCCACCTGGGTTACATAAGGAATTCAAGGCCAGCCTGAAGTACAAAATAAGTCCTTGTCTTAAAAAAAAGAATTGGCACAGAGCCTCTCTGGCTGGGTTTGAACTTGCAGTCTTTCTGCCTCAGCCTCCCTGAGTGCTGGTGATGTATACCACCAGAGCTAGTGGAAAAGATGGCAGTCTAAAAATAGGTATTAACTGTGGTGTTCTCTGGTCTGCCAGTTTTGTGGTAAATGTTGTGGAATTATATAACATTGGTTTTGGAAATTTGTCAGTGTTATGTTTAGGAGTATCCTTTATTTCTAGAGCTCAGAGTTCATGTACTAGGCAGGACTTTGGTCTTGATGGTAGCTATGTATGTGGTGAGGAGCAGAATATTGTATTTGCAGAAATAGAGGCACAGGGATTAACTAATGCAGAGGGAATTGGGATATCAGTTTACCCTTTCAGAAGTTGTGTACTAATTTGTCTTAGTCCTTGTAGTGTTTATCAAAAAGGGTTGATTTTCAACATCACTGGTCATTTGAGAGATGCAGATGAAAACAACACTGAGATTTCATCTAACTCCACATAGAATGGCTGCTATTGTGAAATCAGCCAGCAATAAATGCTGGTGAGGCTGCAAGGAGAAAGGAACCCTTCTCCACTGTTGGTGGGATTGTAGACTTGTGCAACCATTGTAGAGATCAGTGTGGAGATTCCTAAGAAAACTAGAATTCGAGGTCCCATTTGACCCTGCTATTCTCTTGCTAGGAATATACTCGAAGGAATTAAAAGAATCGTATTGTAAAGGCATATGTGCACCCATGTTCTTACCAGCTCAGTTTGTGATAACCCATTCTTGGAAACAACCCAGATGCCCATTAACTGGATACTGGATAAAGAAGATGTGTTTTTAAAAAATGAAATGGAGTATTACTCTGCCATAAAGAATGACAAGTTTGGGCCAGAGATTTAGCTTAGTGGTTCCGTCGCCTGCCTAGCAAGCGCAAGGTCCCTAGTTTGATACCGGTAACCACATACACTGATAGTGGGTGTGGTGGCTCACATCCACTGGCAGTCAGTACCACATACCATAGATGTGGGCTTGGTGGCTCAACCCTGTAATCCCAGCACACGGGAGGCAGAGGCAGGGGGATTGCTGAGTTGCAGGCTTGCCTGGGCTACATAGTGGGGCTCAGGGCCAGCCTGAACTACAAAGCAAGACCCTGTCGCAAAAAAAAAAGAAAAAAGAATACTATATATATATATTTTTTTTTCCTTTTTGGAGGCAGGATCTCTCTATCCCAGCTGCCCTTGAACTTGCAATAATCCTCCTGCCCCTGCCTCCAGAGTGCTGGGCGCACAGGCATGTGCCACCAGACCTGGCAGTATCATATTGTTGTAACTGAAAAAGGCAGTAAATCATGAGGCAGTTGACACTGACAGATTCTAGCTTGTAAGAAAAGTACCATATCATGAACACTGAGACAAGATTGTCATGTCAAAATTTCTAGTACCCAATTCAACAAGATTTTTTAAGTTTTTTTTTTTTTTTTTTTTTGCAGTACTGGGGATTGAACTCAGGCCCTTCTGCATCCAAGGTTGGCATGGTACCACTTGAACTAAATCCCCAGTCCCTTTTTTAAGGTTTTTTTTTTTTTTTTTTGAGACAGGGTCTTGCTTTGTAGTTCAGGCTGACTTTGAGATCGCTATGTAGTCCAGGCAAGCCTCGAACTCAGCCATCCTCCTGTCTCTGCCTCCTGAGTGCTGGGATTACAGGCGTGAACTACCATGCCCAGCACTCCCTTTTTTAAGTTTTTTTGAGACTTGTTTTGAGGTTCAGGCTGGCCCTGAGCTCACTTTGTAGCCCAGGCTACCCTTGAACTCAGAGCAATCCTTCTGCCTCTGCCTCCCATGTGCTGGGAAGAGTAAGCCACCAAGGGCAGCTTCAACGAGATTTTAAGTAGTGGAGTATACAGGTATGCCTTCACTCATAAGGACCTAGATTTGAAACAGGTCTAGTGCTGTACTCTGTGACACTGAGAGAGTACCTTATGATGTTATAAGCTCAAATGAAACATACAAAATGCCCAACACAGATGTTCTTAGGAAGTAGCCTTCTGTGGTATGTGGATTTCCCTACTATTGTTCTATTGTAAAGATTATTAGCCATTAGCCTACTGAAATTTATTCACTGAGCTATGAAGATCAGATGATACCTGTTCTCCTTTCCCTTAGCACCGTTATTCCTCTGTCTACTGCCTCATTACATTCAAGACACACACATTGTATTTCTAAATATTTGTATTTTTTTTTTTTTTTGGAGACAGGGTCTCGCTTTGTAGTTCAGACTGGCCCTGAGCTCACTATGGTGCCCAGGCAAGCCGCCGTGAACTCAGCAATCCTCCTGTCTCTGCCTCCCGAGTGCTGGGATTACAGTAAATATTTGTATTTTTAAAAAACCCTACTGGATTGCATTATCTCTTTTACCCAATTTTCCTGCTTTTCTTTGTAGTGAAAAATATTATTTTCTAATAAATAAAATATTTTAAGAAAATAAATATTAAAATATTTCTTAAAATATTCCTGCTCATCTTCAGTTTTCCTATAATAAACTATCAACTGTGTCACTCTAATGTAATGGTTCTGGTCAGAAATCACTAAGTTTTTTTTTTTTTTTTTTGAGACAGGGTCTCGCTTTGTAGTTCAGGCTGGCTCTGGGCTCACTATGTAGTCCAGGCAATCCTGGAACTCAGCATTCCTCCTGCCTCTGCCGGAGTGTTGGGATTACAGGCGTGAACCACCACGCCCAGCCCAAGTACATTTCTTCCTTGACCCAGTGGCAGCATTTGGCACAGTGGTTACCTGCCTGTCTCTTTTTGCTTTGGCTTCTGGGATGCTGCACTCTGCTGGCTTTTCTTTACCTCCTTGGCTTCTTCTCAGTCGTCTTTGTTGGTTCTTCCTTTTGACTCCTGCCGCTTAGTATTGGAACAGCCCATGGGAACTCTGCCCCTCACCCTGAATTTCTTGGTGCTCTCTCCTGATCTCATGGTTTTGAATACCATGTATGTGCTGATTCAGGATTTGTTCATTGACCTCTACTCCAGGCTTGTTTCTCCTAATCTCCAGTGTGACATCTCCTACTTATATGTGTTTTATTGGGTTCTCAAATGGAATTTGACCAAATATAGACTCATTTTTACCCTGTCCTTTCTTTATTCCTCTTAGTTTTTCACATCTTAGTTAAATAGCACTTCCATCTTTCCAGTTGCTCAGGCCAAAACATGGAGTTATCCTTGATTCTCTTTCTATTACAAACTACATCTGATCCATTAGGAATTTTTTTAATAAAAAAATGCTGTTGGGCGGGAGATTTAGCTCAGTGGTTCAGGCGCCTGCCTCGCAAGCACAAGGTCCTGAGTTGGATCCTGGTAACCACATACAATGTTGGGCGTGGTGACTCATGTCCACCAACAATCAACCAGCAATCACCACCACATACCACAGTGCCAGGCGTGGTGGCTCGTGCCTGTCATCCCAGCCAGCACTCGGGAGGCAGAGACAGGAGGATTGCTGAGTTCGAGGCTTGCCTGGGCCACATAGTGAGCTCAGGGCCAGCCTGAAATACAAAGCAAGACCCTGTCTCCAAAAAAAAAAGAAAATGCTGTTGTGGGCAGGAGATTTAGCTCAGTGGTTCCAGGGCCTGCTGTGCAAGCTCAAGGTCCTGAGTTCCATCCTGGTAACCACATACAATGCTGGGCGTAGTGACTCACACCCACCAGCAATCAATACCACATACCATAGTGCTGGGCGTGGTGGTTTACACCTGTAATCCCAGCCCTCAGGAGGCAGAGATAGGAGGATTGCTGAGTTAGAGGGTTGCCTGGGCTACATAGTGAGCTCAGGGCCAGCCTGAACTATAAAGTGAGACCCTGTCTCAAAAAAAAAAAAAAAAAAAAGCTGTTGTAATAGTTTGTGAAAAAAGTGGTAAAGGCAGTGGAAGTGAGTGTAGAACAGTTACTCTGGAACTGGTCAAATTGGGAAACTGAGTGTGCAGGATATGAGAAGTCTGACAACTAGAGAGTCTCAGCAACATTTGATTGATTGGGGAGGTTGAGATGCCCTGAACAGAACTAGGTAATCTGATGAGTGAGCTATGGAGGCAGGTTGTTCATTTTTTGTTGAGCTTGCAGGTGTGGCAGTGACAGGTGATGGTCTGATAAAAAGAATATGCTCTGTGGCTTTGGTCGCTTCATTTTGTTATAGCTAACTTCCAGGAAGAGAAGTCCAATGCTGAGTCTGTTGATGGGGTCAGAATCTAGATACTTAATTTGGAAGACTGCTGCTAAATCTTCTGAATTTTCTTTTTGAGGTGGAATACCTCAATTTTTTGATGAGGTTTGTTAGATAAATTGGTCTAGTTGTAGAAGCACTTCATATATTCTTACTACTTTCATACAATTTAAATCTCTTAGATTTCTCCTTTACTGATGCTTTATTGGCAATAGGTATCTCTACACAGTCTTTCTTTACCCCTTAGAAGATAGTACCGGTAACCTTGATTACCTTGATAGTAAGATGAGGGGTCTAGTTATTGAATTAAAAGGTTTATATGAACATTCTTTTTAAAATCCTTTGGGGGCTGGGTGTGGTGGCTCACACCTGTAATCCCAGCATTTGGGAGGCAGAGGCAGGAGGACTTCTGAGTTCGAGGCTTGCCTGTGCTACATAGTGAATTCAGGGCCAGCCTGAACTACAAAGTGAGACCCTGTCTCCGAAAACAAGAACAAAAAATAAAATCCTTTGGGACATAAAGCTACATTAGAAAGAAGATAGGCTTCCAAAGGTGTTAGTTGCCAAACATTTCTGTAACAACCTACACTAAAGAAATACTGAAGATATAAGAGGGTTTATCTGTTCTATGCAAATTCAAGTATAGATGAACAGGGGATCGAACTAAGGACCTTGTACTTACCAGGTAGGTGCTGGAACTACTGGGCCAAGTCCTAGAATAAAGTTCTTTTGATTTATGTACTTCAGAGCTTTGTAGCTGGAGTTAACTTTTTTTTTTTTAAGGTGGACCGAGGGCGAGGTCCTCTTTTTGATTTTGAGACAAGATCTTGCTCAGTTCTTCACTCCAAGATCTGTAATTTGTGATCTGGGCTTGAACTTGTGATCCTCTTCTCAGTCTTCCAGGCTGCTGAGATTCTAAGTTTATTATGATGCCTGGATGCTGCCAGGTTTTTTTTTTTTTTTTTGCTTTTTGAGACAGGGTCTCGCTTTGTAGTTCAGGCTGACCCTGAGTTCACTATGGTGCCCAGGCAAGCCGCCGCAACTCAGCAATCCTCCTGTCTCTGCCTCCTGAGTGCTGGGATTATAGACGTGAGCCACCATGTCCACCATTGTGGTATGCAGTGTTGATTGTTGGTGGGCGTGTCTCCACGCCCAGCATTATATGTGGTTACCAGGGATCAAACTCAGGTCCTTGCGCTTGCGAGGCAGGCGCCGGAACCACTGAGCTAACCCTCCGGCCCTGCTGCCAGGTTTTTAACTCAAAGGTTACTTACAGGAATAAGAAATTATTTGCAAAATGATGATTAATGTACATACTTATTTATAGGCTACCTAATGGTGCATGATACTCACTGGTTTTATACTTACACATTTTTAGTAGTTGAAAATGCACTAAGTTTAGTAGTTAAAAATTTGGAGGGACCGGAGATTTAGCTCAGTGGTTCCGGTGCCTTCCTCGCAAGCTTAAAGTCCTGAGTTTGATCCCCGATAACCACATACAATGCTGGGTGTGGTGGCTCATGCCTGTAATCCTAGCACTCTGGAGGCAGAGGCTGGAGGATTGCTGAGTTCCAGGCTTGCCTGGGTTGCATAGTGAGCTCAGTGCCAGCCTGAACTATAAAGCGAGACCCTGTCTCAAAAAACAAACAAACAAACAAACTTGGAATTCACCAGTTTGGCTTAGGAAGGTGACCTTGAACATATTAGTTACCTCTGTTAAATCTTTCTCTTTGAGAGATTTTCTTTTTAGCCTTGTGTTCTACTTTTTTTTGCCCTTAAACTAAGGGAGAGCTGGGTTAAGAGCTGGATTTCTCTCTCTCTCTTGTTTTTTTCTTTTTCAGTCAGGGTTTTGCTTTGTAGTTCAGGCTGGCCCTGAGCTCAGTGTGTAGACCATGCAAGCCTTGAACTCAGCAGTGCTCCTGTTTCTGCCTCCTGAGTGCGGGAATTACAGGGGTGAGCCACTATGCCCAGCATTGTGGTATGTGGTACTGATAGCTGGTGGGTGTGAGTCACCATGCCTGGTATTGAAGTCCCTGGTTACTGGGGATCAAATGAGGGACCTTGTGCTTGCTAGGCAAGCACTGGAACCACTGAACTAAATCTCAGGCCTAGAAAACTTTTTTTTTTTTTTTACCAAAAGCCATTTTAAACTAGATACCTCAAGGTAGATGTGGTGGTACATACCTGTAACTTAAGCACTCTTGGTAGACTGTAGAAAGAGGATTGTGAGTTCAAGCCCAGACCTAGCAACTTAGGGATTTAATGGGACCTTGTCTCAAAAATGTAGGACTGGGGGGGCCGGAGGGTTAGCTCAGTGGTTCTGGCGCCTGCCTCGCAAGCGCAAGGACCTGAGTTCGATCCCCGGTAACCACATATAATGCTGGGCGTGAAGACACGCCCATCAACAATCAACACCGCATACCACAATGCAGGACGAGGTGGCTCACGCCTGTCATCCCAGCACTCGGGAGGCAGAGACAGGAGGATTGCTGAGTTCGCGGCGGCTTGCCTGGGCACCATAGTGAGCTCAGGGCCAGCCTGAACTACAAAGCGAGACCCTGTCTCAAAAAGAAAAAAAAAAAATGTATGACTGGGGAATGTAGCTCAATATGAAGGTCCTGGGTTTAATTTGTAGTACCACAAAAATAAGTAAATAAGTAAACGGTTAGTGTCTAATGATTTAGTCACTGTTTTTCATCATTGCTGTATTGGGGAACAAGTCCTCAATATAAGAGTCTTTGAGTCAAATACAGTCGTATTTGACTGTAATAGGTACCTATAAGTAGTAATGAGAGGGACATATATTATGCATATTGTCTTTAATCTTCAAATGAGCCTTTCAGAATGTTGACAGTTGGTTGGAAATTTAGCTCAGAGGTCCTGGAGCCTGCCTAGAAGTGCAAGGTCCCTGGTTTGATCTGGTAACCTTATACAACAATACAGGGCATGGTGACTCACACCCTCCAGCAGTCAGTACCATATACCACAATGGGGGCTGTGGCAGCTCACGCCTGTAATCCCAGCATTTGGGAGGCAGAGGCAGGAGGATTGCTGAGTTCAAGGCTTGCCTGGTCTACATTGTAAGCTCAGAGCCAGCCTCAACTACAAAAGGAGATCCTTCTCAGAAAAAAAAATGTTGAGTGTCTTTCAGATGAGAAAACAAAGTCTTGTTCAGTAACTTTAGCCTCACTTAGGTGATAAGTATTGGTTACAGGATTCAAGTCCATGTCTCTTTGACTTGAAAAGTTGAATGTTTTTTAGATCTGGGAGTGAATAGGCAAAATGCAACATATGGAAAGATTCATCTTGGAGGGCAACTCGGTAGTGTTTTATCAGAGGAGTGTATGGGACATTTGCCAGCCTGTGCATCAGTAGTCACTTCTGACCACTTGTGATGTGCATGCTAAGAAGGGGAAGTCAAAATAGGAAATAGTCTGTGCAGCTCTTGTGCTTTGGTCTGAATGTGTCTTCTCAGAAATACGTACTGGTGCGATATGTGCAGTATTGGTGAGTTTTGGGTAATATATGGTTGTAAAATATAGCTTCCTGGATACCTTGGACAGAATTTTTTTTTTTTTTG
>PVIC010044921.1:0-14813 GCA_004025085.1 Thryonomys swinderianus
CCCCCCCCAGCCCCGAATGTGTCTGAACACCCCACCCATGTCCTTACCGGGCGCCGGGTCCGCCGGAGGTGCAGGTAGACACGCTGGCCGGTCTTGTTGAAATGTCTCTCCACATACTGCTTTCCAAAGCCCAGGAACGTGTTCATGCAGATGTAGAGGCCACCCTCAGACTCCTGTAGGGCACGAGGGAAAGGAAGAAACACAGGATGAAGCCTGGCTGGGTTGGAAAAGCAAGGACTTGGAGTTAGGCACTGCTGCCTTCCAGAAGAAAGGTTCTCCTCTCTAACACTGAGTGGCTCTACTAACTTATTTAGCATTTGTTTTATTTTGAGACATGCTCTCAATCTGTAACTCAGGCTGGCCTTGAACTTGAGTGAGTGATCCTTCTGCCTCAGCCTCCCCAGGACTGGCATTAGAGCTGTGTGGGGCACCACACCTGGCTTATTTTAGACTTTTTAGAACCTGGAACCTAAGATCTCCCTCATTTCCTGCTTTGACTTTGCCAAGAACCAGTAAGGACTTCAAGAGGTTGGGCAACACCTCTCAGTCATCAAGCACCATCTGTCTTGCTACTTCTTTGGGCTTTGGAACCCAGCAATCACAATCAATCAGAGGGCTCTCTCTCTCTCCCTCTCTCTCTCTGCAGTAGTGGAGATTGAACTCAGGCCTTTGTGCTTCTAAGGTGGATGTAGTACCACTTGCACTAAATCCCCAAGCCCATCTCTTTTTTTGAGACAGGGTCTCACAATGTGTGTAGTTCAGGCTGGCCTTGAATTCACTATGTAGCCCAAGATAGCCTAGAACTCTCAGCAGTCCTGCCTCAGCCGCCCGAGTGCTGTTGGACTTACATGTGTTTATCACCACACTCTGCTTCACCTCTTTTCTGAGGCCAAGAGATCCGGAGAGTAAAGGGGAACCAATGCAAATGTTTACACTCAGATTACATGGAACAGTATGCCTATCTCTGAGATTGCCAACAGGCCGGACCTTTCCTCTACCACTTTCTGCTAGGTAGCTAAGCCTTGATCCACAGTCCTTTCCCTCCAATCCCGATGAGCCTGGCTCCAGGGAACAATGCCTTGTTTACAACTCACAGCTAAACCAGCCCCAGTCTGGAAGCTCAAATACAGCACTCTACAGTCATCACCAGTGCCTTCCTCTCTGAACAGGAGAGATTCCCCACCAAAGTCCATTAACATCCAACCTTAAAGCCATCACCCTCTTAGAACAGTTGGGTGGGATTTGCTGAGACAGTTACTACACATTTACACAAAGGAACTGGGCAAGGTACGTGCCCACACAGAATCACAGCTGAGAAGGTGGGCTTCCCTCAGAGCTGAGCAGGTCTACCAGTCCCTTTGCAAACAGAGTGATGGTGAAGGTGGGGCAGGCACTAGAGACAATGAGTCTTGCCTTTGAGACTCTGAACAACCGGCACCTTTTCCCAGAATAAAAGCCTCAGTGGCCTTAAAATTTTTCTCTGCTGGGATATTAAAAACAGGGCAATCCAAGGCAGTTCTTGGCCCTATCAGTGGCAGGGTACTACTCCCTAGAATAGCCTACTGCAATCTTCAGGACCAGATAAAGTATTTCTCACCAAGGAGGTCAGCTAAACTTTCTCCCATGAACCTGACTGAGGATAACCAAATATGTTGGAAGTTAGCAAACCAACTAAGTCACACAGGAGATCAGTTGACTGAGAATGAAAAAGGGAAAAAGTCAGAAAATTACAAAACCCCTTTTTTGACTATTCAAAGCCGTTACTAAAGACAGAGGCAAGATTCAAATGTAAAGAGGGACCCACTGACTTCCACCATCTGTTGGTGATTAAGAAAACTCTTTCCCTCAGGGGAGGAAGGTGGGAGTTCTTCAGCAGGAAATAAAAGAGGCCAGTTTCACCAGGGATTGGGCACCCTGGAGCGCTGCTCAGATCAGTCCTTTTTACCTCGGCCAAAGCCAGACTTCAGAGAAGTAGCACATTGTCTGGGCCGGATCAAAGCTCAGCAAACCACAAATCACAGTGATGGCCCTGGACTGGGCCTCACATCATGCTGCTCTACTGAGCACGGGTGATGCATTAATGAAGCCTTTCCACTCTGACTTGCAATTTTGAGGCCAGGAGCTAGTCTGGCTGAACACACCGGGCAAGGCCCAGCAGCGGCCTGAGAGGAGGGGTAGGAGGGGGGCGGACCCCAACCGAGCTGCTGTCCTCTCAACTCAGGCCTAGAGCCTCAAGGGTGACACAGGAAGGCAGAACAGCAGGAAAGGAGGCACCGGGAGGAGGCTGCAAAACGTGAAGCACGGGTGTGGGTGGCGGCTTTGTCTAACTAAGCAAGAGTGGGAGAGAGATGGGAAAGGGGCCTTAGCATTGTCCCAGAAAAAAAGCACCTCTCTGGGGATAGTATAAGAGGGGTTCTCTCTGCTCCTCGTAATGGGCAAGACGGGGAGGAGTCTGCAACCGTAATTCACTGGCAGGAGAAATGACTAGAGCTTTTCTCTCCTCCTCCCGCCCCACCACCATGCCCCATCTCCCTGCCCCAGTCCGTATTAGCCATGGGGGAGGCACCCTAACACAGTGTTTCTCATAATGAGCTCTCATACAGCTCACTTTCAGGCTACCAGCCGCCTAGGAACTGTGGTCCCCACCCTCTCAAGGCCAGACCACAACAAGGGGGAGTCGCCCCCATTCCTCCTCTATGAGACTACAAAACCCGGAGAGCCGCGCGTGACTAGCAGGGTCGGCTCCCGGTTCTCCCGGGGGTCCTCTTGGGGGATGTAGTCCGTCATCAGGTTGCACACCGGTCTCTCACGGCCGTGTGGGAGACAGGTTAACCACAAGGCCCATAGTGCTCTGCGGCATGGGTACGGGCGGGGCGGACGCGGCGGCTTCCGGGACTAGTAGTCACGCGGAGGTTCCAGCTAATGGAGAGCAGCGCCGGAGAGGAACGCAGGAGACTACATATCCCAAGGTGCACCGCGGGGAGGCGGCGGCCCGAGCCTCGCAGGCCCCGGCAGAATGAGCAGGGCAATGGGAGGAAGTCGTGCTCGCTGCGGGCGTGGGGAAGTGGCTTACCGGTGTGTCGAAGGAAAAGGCGCACTCGTCTTTGTGGACCCTGTCGCCAGCCTTTGGGACCCGGATCGTTGGTAACACTGACAGCAGCGCCTCCTCGCTAAGCTCCGCCATGACACCGGCAGTAGCTCCTCCACACCAGGCGACTCTCACCGTTCCCAGTCCTCCACCCTGCTCTTCTGGCCAATGAACGCTGCTCGTCAGGCGCATGCACGAAAGGGCAGACACGCGAGAATGGCAGTTGGACGCAGCCTGCCGGCTAGCGTTCCACCCCGGCCTACTCTTAGGCAACGCCAATAAGAAGCGTTCTTCATTCAATTGATGGGCGGGAGGGCCAATCCCACACTGCCAGGGCAGGAGAGGGCGGGGATGTAGAGCAGCCAAGTGGATTTAGGGGCTAGGGCTGCTGAGTGGAGGATTCCCACAGTCCCTTTGCTTGTTAAGCAGAAACTAACGGTTGTTAAAACCTCTTGATTTCCGAAACTTTCCTGGGGATTCAGTCGGAAAGTCGAAAGGGAGTTTTCTTGGTATTTGAAACGAGGCCGTCCAATGAGACGGAGTTCGAGAGTATGTGATTGATAACTCTGTCAACCAATAAGGATTAGTATCTCTCGCCTCAGGAAAACCATCCCAAGTCCCAAAGGAATTTGTGCCTAACAGTTTAGTAATTCATGATTCTATTTTACCTAAATAGCTTGTGCTTAACACTGGAGGTCTTAAAAGCAAAATTAGCACTCAAAGTCTCGCCACGTTCTCCCCACAAACTGATACTGAACAAAAAGTCTTATCACGTAGGCTTCTTCCCTAGGTAAGGAAGCCTCAATCCATTGGCTCCACAATCCTCAGGATAGATATCCTCCGAAACCAATGGCTTACCGCACTGGAGGCGGGTCTCACACAGTGACCTATGGGAGCCTACGTTAGCTCAGCCAATAAAATCAGGGTAGGGGGCGTGGCGGGAAGTTTGAAACTCGTAACTTCGGAAGTTGATCCTCTAACTGGTTTGTGTCCGTAAGCGGGGTTGGGGCCCGGTAAGTAATTCGAGTAAATTAATGAAAAAGTTAGAAGGTCCACCAGACCAAGAATGAACTTTTTGGCGGACTTTACTAGCACAGCATTACCCCCGCAGGGGTCTCCGGGCCAGCGGCCTGAAGGTTCTTCAGTTGGAAACTGAAAAAAATCAGGTGACCTGAGGTCACCGGTCGTACACGCGCTCGATAATAGCTAAGAACCGAGTCATTTCTCGCAGGCATCCTCACCTCTACCCGGGCAGGTCCCGCCCAGCCCCTAGTGGAGATGGGCTCAGCCAAGAGCGTCCCAGCCACTCCAGCGCGGCCTCCACCCCATAACAAGCATCTGGCTCGAGTAGCGGATCCTCGCTCGCCTAGTGCTGGCATCCAGCGCACTCCTATCCAGGTACTAGAGGCCAGGGTGGGGAAGGCAGAGAACCTGAATTCTTGGGCTGCTGCCTAACATGCGAGAATGGCAAAGAATGATATCAAGGGGTCCCTCACCCCCCAACCGTATGGGAGCCTTACTTTGTACATTCTCAGCCTTCCTGCGGTGGGCTGAATGTCTGAGGGACTTAGGAACTTTCATCTGAAATATGGGGAGAGGAGTCAGGACCCAGACTTCTTCAGCCTGTGGTCCTGACAGGTGGAGAGCTCTCCACAAACAAGCCTGCCAGCCAGAGAAGAGCTGGAGGACCCCAAGCAGGCCCAGGACGCAGATCCTCGCTCTCCCACCCTTGGGATCGCACGGACACCTATGAAGACCAGCAGTGCAGGTGAGCGTGAGGCTCAGGGCATGCTGAGGCCTCATCTGTTCTTGGGTGGAGACTCTCTTCATTTTTGTGGTGCTGGGGATGGAACCTCCTGAATGCCAGACAAGTATTGTGCCACTGAGCTGCACCCCAACTCCCATTCTACTCTTCTCACACTTTGCTCCCACTCACCTCCATCTCATTCTTCCCACCCCCTCACCCACCTGGATACCATCCTCAGCTCCTGGGTCCTCTTTACTGAATGATTTGTATAGAAAGTTGCTGCTCATTTCACTTCTTTCCTGTAGATCCCGAGAGTTCACTGGTGAAACAGCTGAGTGAAGTATTTGAGACTGAAGCCTTGAAGTCGAATCTTCCCCCAGAACCTGTTCTGCCCCTCAGAGCTGCTTCATTGTCTGAACTGGACTTGTCTGTGGACACTCACTTATCCCCAGAGGACCACACCATGCTCCCCTCTAAACAGGTGCTCTCCAAGGAGGAAGCTAGACAGCCCACAGAACCCCCCGGGTCCGGCCAGAGCACAGACAAGCCCTCAGGAGTCCCCGAAACTCCCCGATCTTCAGGTACAAAATCTAAGGTGCAGAGAAGAGAAACTATATAATATGCACTGAGGAATGTGGGGAGAATAAAGAGTAAGCTGCTGGTTTTGAAGCCCCCAGTTTTGAGTCCTTACTTTAACCACCCCAGGTTCTAACCGCAGTAGATGGAAACAAAACAGCAAGGTACTAGGGAGGTCTCCCCTCACCATCCTGCAGGACGACAACTCCCCTGGGACCCTGGCCCCACGACAGGTAAAGGGAGAGGGGAAAAGCTGGTACTAGCATATGCAACATGGAGGGTACGAGGCTCCTTTACCCAGATCTCCCTGTGCCTGAACAGCACCCCAATGCATATACTGCCTCCTCCTGCAGGGCAAGCGGCCTTCTCCCCTGAGTGGAAATGTTAGGGAACTAAAGGAAGGAGCTGTTCTTGGAACTGGACAACTTCTGAAAACCGGAGGGCGCACATGGGAGCCAGCCCAGGACCACGACAAGGAGAACCAGCACTTTCCTTTGGTAGAGAGCTAGGCCCTCTGTGGGCCCACCCTGGACTCAGGGGGCCTGGTGACCTCATGTCCTCTCGGACCTTCTTGCCCAGGGAGCCTGGAGAAAGACTTGTTTGCTTTGACTTCTCTTAAACTGTCAACTCTGGGACTTAGAGCTTCATTGGGCCTTGGTGTTTTATGTTTCTTATATATTAAAGGCAGTGATTTTAAACAATGCTTTAAAAGGTTAGACTTTAGGTTTGCATGGGGTCTCCTGTGTGTAGAGTGGCAGCCTTGGGCACTGTGTCCCCTAAGGGTCTCCCCACTGATATCTCTGAGCCTCCTTTGCTCACCTCCATTAAGCTATGGTGAGCTATGGGGCTCTGTCCAGGATTATTTTCTCTTACTCTCCTTAAGTATGTATTTCTAGGCCTTTAGCTATCACTTTCCTAATATTCTGGTAGTTCTGGGTCTCTCATCCTGATCCTTATCCAGTTGCCCCATAAGCACTTCAAAGTCCGTTTGTCTAGAATTGAATTTATGATCTTCCCCTAAAAGACATTCCTCACCTCCTGTATCCTATCCTTGTGAATATCATCCACCCAGCTGCCAGGGTTCAAACAGCATCACCTCAAATCCTTTCCTCTCACTATCTCATCTCTTAACAGTTGGTCACTAAATCCTGGTTTCTAAGTCTTTCCTATGTCTTTGTCGTTATCGTTTTGGTTTAGAGATGGGCTGGCAGTGCAGTTTGTGCTGGCCTTGAACTCACTGGGGAGTACAGACTGGCTGAGAACTCACTGCAATGCTCCTGCCTCAGCCTCCTGGGTGCTGGGATTACAGGTTTGTGCCATCACACCCAGCTCTCTCCCTCTTGTATTTCCTGCCACCTGCTTCCTACCTCATCTCCAGAGTGATAGTCTCACCTTCTATTCACCAGCCTGTACTGGGAAGCCTAAGTGGTCTCATGCAGCTCAGCATTCTTCAGGGGTCCCCTGTTCTCTTAAATAGCCTGGACTCTAGCATGGCATTCATGGTGTTCAGGCCTTGGGCACCCTGCATCCTGCGCAGGTGCACACCCTGCCCACAGGAGGGCTGTCCAGAACGGTCCATCACCCTAGCCACTGCCTGCACACTCTCTCTCCTGACCCTTCTGCCTTCACCCTTCTCTTCACAGCCTTTATCACAGCACCTGTACACCTTCTCACCCTTTAGTGGGACCAGGTCTTTCAAACAGAAGGGCGTGAAGGCCAGTTGCACAGAAGTACCCAGGTGCTACACTTTATTGAGGTGATTTGGGACAGAAGGTTGAAAAGCAGAGGAAATGAAAGGGCTGGGGCAGGAGCCTAGAGCACAATTGCCAGGATGAGCATCCTGTGCTTTCACAGACGGGCCTGGGCCTGAGTGGTGGGGGATGCAAAGGGCAGGTGAGGGGTCGACTGCCTCTCAGAAGAAGTGAGCAGGCCTCAGGGGAAGATGGGGCAGTTCTCCGCCCCGTGACTCTTGCTGCCTCCCAAAGGCAGACTTCTGCACTCCCCCTGGCCCTCCACGGACGGGCTCAGTGGGACGACTCTGGGACAGAAGACAGAACTTAAAAGATTGCATGTGGGGCCGCTGAATGTCTTCCTGCCTTCACTTCTCTCCGCTGGCCTCCTCAGTTCCAGATTTTGAGGAAGCTGTCCCAGGAGCCAGTGGCCACGGCCATCCCATCGGCCGTGACGCCCAGGCAGCTGACCCTGTTGTCATGACCGGAAAGGATGCCTGAGGAAGAAGAAAACAATCAGCCCGGCTCATCAGGCACCGACTGGGAAACCTGTGTGGGCAGCAGCTGGTGGGCTACAGCTGCACTGCGGAGGGTGGGAGGGTGAGGTCTTGGGAGGGTTTCTCCCCAGCCGGAGGCCAGCTCCATCCTTCACGGGCTGGGGGTGAGCTGGGGCCCATGGGACGTGTGGAAATGTCAGTGTGCTGTGAAACGGGAAGGGACGACGCTTTCATCCAGCGCTTTTGTTTCTGGATAAAGAAAGAGGCCAACAACAGTGACTTGTGCAGGGAAGCTCAGAGAAAAGGAACCAAGTTAGAGTTGGACCCTGTCTTGGGCCTATAGCACCTGCCTCTCCCGAGACACAGCCGGGCTACCTGCTTTCTCAGACTAGGTTGGGCCAGCCGTTGGGGTGCTCCATATCTCCTGGACTCTGCTCCATTCCATTCCCTGAGGTTGCCTTTTCCTAAATTCATGCCCCAAAGCCTCAGATACCAGGACAGACTGGACTCAAAGGTGTAGAGGGTTCTGGGGAGACCAGCTGGAGCCCCAAAGCAGGATGGGGTGAGGGTGCTCTAGTTTCTTCCACTTGGGGCACACGGCCCCCCACAGGCATCCAGCCTTGGGAAGAGGTGGAAGGCGGGGGCGGGGTGGGGCGCTCCCTACCCACACGCTCGCCCTTCAGTGAGTCCCACACGTTGCAGTTGAAGTCGTCGTAGCCTGCAAAGAGCAGGCGGCCGCTGAGCGAAAAGGCCACAGATGTGATCCCACAGATGACGCTCTCGTGGGCGTAGGCGGTCAGCTCCTGGTCTGCCCGCAGGTCAAACAGGCGGCAGGAGGCGTCGTCTGAGCCAGTACAGATGGCCTCGCCGTTGGGGAAGAACTGTGGGACAGGAAGAACATCGGCTCAGACCCGGGGTGGGCCTCCGCAGAGCAAGCTGCGTCTGGGTTTCCCGCTGTCCTCCCTGGCTGGGGAGGACTCCCCTCCTCTCCACGTGCACGGGCTAGAGGGGTGGGGACCGGCTCAGACCCAAGACCACACCCGTGAGCCAGGCAGGGGTGAGGAACAGGCCAGGTTCACCTGCACAACTGATCTATCACGAACAAGGTCGGATCAACCCAACCAAGGGAAAGTACAGCTGCCTAATTAATGCTCCCAAAATGCCAATGTCATGGCAGGAAAATGGTTGCAATTATTTGGGTTTGTTCTGTTGCAACAGAGTCTTGCCATGTACCCCCAGGCTGGCCTCAAACCTACAGGGACCCTCTCGCCTCAGTCTCTCAAGTGCTAGGATTACAGACTTGTGCCACTAGGCCTGGGAATCATTCCATTGAAAGACTAAAAAATGTGTCAAAGGGGCCGGAGGGTTAGCTCAGTGGTTCCAGCGCCTGCCTCGAAAGCGCAAGGTCCTGAGTTCAATCCCCAGAAACCACATACAATGCTGGGCGTGGAGACTCACGCCCACCAGCAATCAATACCACATACCACAATGCCGGGCGTGGTGGCTCACGCCTGTAATCCCAGCACTGGGGAGGCAGGGACAGGAGGATTGCTGAGTTCGCGGCGGCTTGCCTGGGCACCATAGTGAGCTCAGGGCCAGCCTGAACTACAAAGCAAGACCCTGTCTCCAAAAAGCAAAGAAAAAAAAAAAGTGTCAAAGAATCAGGCATAGAGCCACACTCCTATTGTGGGAGTATGAGGCAGAGGCAGGAGGATCACAAGTTCAAGCCCAAGCTGGACAAGTTAGTGACTTAGTGAGACCATGCCTCAAAATAAGCAAGTAAATATGTAAATAAAGGCTGGTGATATAGTGTGAAGGTCAGTAAAGCAAAAAATGAAATAAAATAAGTTGAAAAATGTGCAAAGAAATGCAGTGAAATGAATCCTGGGCTTGGCGATGACACCTGTTCTCCCAGCTCAGGAGCTGAGTTTCAAAGACACAACGATAATTGCAGCAAAATATGAACAGTGAGTCAGGGCGAAGGTTCCTGGGAATTTGGAAACTGTCCTGTGAGTTGAAGTGGGTGTGGCGTGGTCACTGAAGAGGGGAGGGCCCGGGCAGCAGCTGGTGCTCACACAGATGGCATTGATGTCTGACTCATGGCCCGTGAAGGTCTGGCGACACGTCCCCTCCCGCACATCCCAGAGCTTGGCGCTGGCGTCGCACGCTCCAGAAATGAAGAGCTTGTAATCGGGAGACACGGCCAGGCTCATGCAGTCCCCGGTGTGCCCCAGGAAGACCGTCTTCTGCTGTCCAGTCTCGATGTCCCACAGGGCGCTGCCAGGAGGGGGCGCTCACCACCAAGACAGCCCCGCCCGCCCCCGCGCACCCACAGCCTCGGTCTCACCATGTGGTGTCCCCGGAGCTGGTCACGATGTTGTTGTCGTCCAGGAAGCGGCAGCAGGAGAGATAACCTGCAGGCGGTTACAACGACGTGCCCTGGCCGCCAGCCACCTCCCTACGGACCCCTTGGCGCCCAAGGCCGGCGCAGGTGCATCTCACCTGTGTGAGCTGACAGCTCCCGGCTGACCTTGACGTTGCCCTCGCGGGACTTGAGGCTGTAGATGGAGCACATGTTGTCCAGCCCCCCGCACGCCACGAAGTTCCCGGATGGCGCGTAGGCACAGGTCATGACCCAGGAGGAGCGCAGCGGGATGGCGTGCACCTGCGGCGGAGGCGCCAGAGCTGAGCACCCAGCCACTAGGGGCAGCGGGCTGCACAGTATCCAGGCGGGGGTGGGGGTGGGGGCGGGGGGGGGCGGGGCATGGAGGTACCTTGTTGGTGGTGTAGGTGTCCCACACGATCAGCTTCCCGTCCTGCGAGGCACTTACCAGCAGCCTGCGGAGAGAGGGGGCATCCCGTCACCCAATCTGCTCCCCACCTCCCCACCTTCGCGCCTGCCCCTCCGTCCTTACTTGGAGTCCGTGGCCCAGTGCATGGCGTAAATCTTGGCCAGGTGCCCTCTCAGCGTCCGCCGTGTCCTCATCTGGACTCGTCCTACCACCTCCAGGCCAGACACCAGCTGCGAAGAAAGGGGATTAGGTGTCCAGCATGTACCATGCCACAGATCTGTGAAGTTCCTGCCCAGTAGCAGGTCCCCCACCCTAGGGAAGTAAGTCCCCTGCAGGGAGCGATGTAGAATCCTGTGGGACCCCAGCTTGTGTAGCCAGCGGCTTGTCCAGGGCTTCTGCACTTTCTTCAGGTCAGGCCCACTGTGTAAGGACTCGCACCGGTCCTCTTCAGGCTGCCCCCTCTGCAGTCACTGAACCCCAGCTAGGTCAGGTCCAGCTCCAGACTCAGGCTCTGAGCCTGAGGTGTAAAGTGAGGCCTGTCACAGCTGTTCCCTACAGAGGTGATGGGACCCTGAGCTGAAATCGTATGAATTATCCAGTCCATGCTGTGATGCATCCAGCAAGTTAGCTCAGTGTCTGGCTCTTCTTATTTGCATATGTAATCCAATCTTTACTCTTATGATTGGCATATTTAATCCAGTCTGAGATGCCTCTAGCACTAAGAAGCCCCATTATTTCCTGTATCACTAAGAAAAAAATGCTACACATGATAACAGTGAGGCCTCATCCAATGCTGGGTAATCTTGACTTTGAGATGTCTGAGTGTGCAGTAGAATGGATGAGATGCAGCCTTTGACCAGTGTGAACCAGAGGCCAGAGGGGCTTCAAGGTTTGCACAGTAATTTTGCTCCCTTTGTCCTCCATGTTCTGGGAGGGGATGGCACCAGGACAGGAACAACGTCTGAGTCTTGGCATCTAGTACAATGCCTGGTCAAAACAGGCTCGCTAAACGTTTGTTGAATGAATTCACCAATGCCTTTGCTTTATTTTATTTTATTTTATTTTATTATTTTATTTTATTTTATTTATTTTATTTTATTTTGAGACAGGGTCTCACTTTGTAGTTCAGGCTGGCCCTGAGCTCACGCTGTAGCCTGGCAAGCCTCAAACTCAGCAATCCTCCTGCTTCTGCTTCCAGAGGGCTGGGATTACAGGCTGAGCCACCACGCCCGCGACTGTGGTATGTGGTACTGATTGCTGGAGGGCATGAGTCACCATGCCCGGTATTGTATGTAGTGACAGGGATCAAACCAGGAACCTTGCACTTACTAGGCAGGCGCCAGAACCACTGAACTAAATCTCCAGCCCCTGCCTTTGCTTTTTCATCACTGCCTTTCCTTATTCTATGACACACTGTGCCATCACACTCTCCCAGGAGCCCCTCCCTCCCTGCCTGCCTGCCACGGTGGGAGCCGGAGGTCTCACCTCTGCCAGGGTGGTGTCAGCGCAGGCTTTCCTGGCATCCTGCAAGGAAAGCAGACCTCAGTGGTGGCTATGGGAAGGAAGGGCATGGTGTGTGGGCCTCGAGGGGGTGGAATGGGGCCCCTGGGCCTGGGGGACTCGGAAGTGAAATCCAGGTCAGTGTGGGGTAGTCGCTAACTCAGAGGTCTGAGTGTCAGCAAGGTGCAAACCCAGCCCCCCCCCCAGCCACACTCCCTCAGGTCCTCAGCGCTGTGCTCTGGGGGCCCCAGCGGGAGGGTTCTGGGGTTACTGCAATCTGCTTCTTGAGCTGCTCCGCCTCCTGCCTCAGCTGCTCCATCTCCCCCATGATGGACAGGTTAAGGGTTGCTCCAGCCCCTGCCGGGAACATGAGGTGGGTACTGGGGAGTCCTCATGAGGCCGGGTTTCTGCCCTCACCAGCCACCCAGACTTCTGCGGGCTGGATGCCTCCGAGACAGAGAAGTGATGGGGTGGCTGCCCACACCCCCACCCGGTTCAGACTCTACACCCAGCCCTGCCAGTGCCCGCCCTGCAGCCCTGAGCCCAGAGGGCAGTGCCCGGCCAGCTCCCCCTTACTTGGGCTTCAGCTGGACCTCTCTCAGGTTCCCAGCTCCTCTTGGTTGGTCCCCAGGTGCCTCCTCACTCCCTCGCTGCACGACGCCTGCTGTCACCTGCCCAGCTCTGCCACCACAGGAGCTGACCTGCCCTGGCCCGACTGGGGGGAGAGCACCGCAGGGCAGGGCAGGGACAGCGACGTCAGGCAAATGAAATCGGCTGGCGGGCGTGGGGAGAGGCTGGGGGGCCGTGCGGTTCTAGAAACTTGGGTCCAGCCCAGAGGAGGGGCGGGAGCAGGAGTGTGGACTAGAGACGGCAGCCCCACACTCGGCCAGGAAGGGGGGTGCAGGGGGCCCTCCTGGTCAGTCTGCAGGCAGAGATAAGAGCATCAGGCCCACGGATCAGAGCCAAGCTGTGAGGATTAAGGCTACTGCGGGCGGGAGCAGAGGCGCAGCCCCTTCTGAGGCCCTCTGGCCCCGGCCTCCACCTGTGGGCATGATCTTGGCAGTCAGGCCTACTCAGCAACCAGGCCCAGAGCAGGATGTGAGGGTGCAGATGGCCCCGCTGCTGACCCCTAACCATGTGCCCAGGCCAAGCGTGGTGGGGAAGAGGGCTTCGAATCAGGGAGGGTGCAGGCGGGAGCTGAGCTTAGAAGGGACTGATCTGGATAATCCTGCTCAACAAACTCCAACCAGCTGCCCTGGGCCTGACGTGAGGGTCCGAGATGGGGTCTGGCCCCCTCCTTGCCCCAGTGACTCTTGGAGGCCACAGGCTGGGGAATCAGGAGCAGAGGGCAGCCTCACGTGGGGAGGGAAGATGGCTGTGAGTGGGGCCCAAGGAGCAGATGGGGGCCAGGCGCATTTGCATGCGGAGCAGCTGGCAGAGATTTCCCTGACAAATCGCAACTCCGCGGCCCCGCCTCTGGGGCCCAGAGACACCTGTCTCCTCCTGGCCCAGCCTCAGCCCCACCTCGCCCTCCAGCCCCACAGATGCTGGGACAGATCAGATGGGGCTCTGGCCACATCCAGGGCTTCATGTTCTTTATTGCACAATGGGGGAGACACACCACCCTTGTCCTTGAGGTGGGCGGTCAGCCTCTGGCCCTGGCCCTTGCTTTTCAGGGAGGCAGTGTCCTCTGTCCAGGAGCATGGGGTCCATCAGCCAAGGCCCAGGCCCTGCTCCCAGGCTTGGTGAGCGCCCTGAGTCCAGGTGGGAACCCAGTGACTTCCAAATAGTAGAGCGCAGGGATTCTGAGTTTGCTGGCCACTCCTGACATTCCATGGGACCTTCTAGGGCTCTTCCACAGCCCGGCGCCACACGCCCACGGCCCCGGTCCGTGGCTCACAGCTCCTCTCGGACCCGGGCTGCCTTCCCAGCTCTGTCGTGGACCCGGTGGGGCTTGCGGCTGGGGGGCTCCGGGGCAGAGTCTCTGTTGGCCGGTTCCTCCTGCTCCACTTCCTGCTGCTCATGCTCCTGCAGCAGCTCTTTGGCTTCTGCCCACTCCTGGGGAGCCGGGAGGAGTGGGCCCAGGCCCTCGGCCCCTCAGTGCCTGGGAGAACCACATCCCTCCCTACCCCCTCTACTCACCTGCTCCCGGTGCTCAGGGGCCCAGGTGTGCCACAGTGCCAGGGCACAGCGCCGCCCACGCGTCACGGCCCACACGCCATGTGGGTTCTCCACGCCAGAGCTGAAGGCCACAAGGCGTCCGCAGCGGGGACGAACCTGGGCCTGGGGTGCAGGAGGGCTCAGCTCCAGGAACAGAAGCTTCCTTTCCTCCTTTCCTGGCAGCTCTGTCTCTCACTGCTCACACCCTAATTCAGGGACCGAGTGGACTCGGGCCCTGGGAAAGCACCCTCCACTTGGGGAGCAGGAACAGCTCCAGGAGCTGGAGTCTAAGCTGGGACTTTTGGGGTCTGAGGGTCATGATGAGTTCAGGGGCAGCCTGGACTAGAGACGGCAAGACCCTGTTTCAAAAGGATAAACCAAATCCAGACCAAATCTTTAAGACAGTTATTGGAGTGGTGCTCATGAAAGGCCTTTGGGTCAACCCACCGCATCAGTAACATAAATAAGTACATAGGTATTGTCGGCATCACCTCCATTTAGAAAACCAAGCAAGAGGGCCGGAGGGTTAGCGCAGTGGTTCCGGCGCCTGCCTTGCAAGCGCAAGGTCCTGAGTTCGATCCCCGGTAACCACATATAATGCTGGGCGTGGAGACTCATGCCCACCAGCGATCAATACCACATACCACAGTGCCGGGCGTGGTGGCTCACGCCTGTCATCCCAGCACTCAGGAGGCAGGGACAGGAGGATTGCTGAGTTCGCGG
>PVIC010044922.1:0-14834 GCA_004025085.1 Thryonomys swinderianus
CATGATTATCTCAGAAGATACAGGAAAAAAATGTGATAATCTGCAGAACCCATTACAAAAATGGATAGAAGTGTAGCCGGGGCATTAGCAAAAGTGGTACTGCAGCTACCCGGGAGGCACAAGGGCTTGAGTTTGATCCCCGGTATCACCACCACTACCAAAAAAAAAAGAGAACAGACCTAAATGTAGGTGTTGAAACTATGAACATCTTAACAGAAGGCTTAAGTGTAAATATTTGTTACCACGTGAGAAATAGTATTAGATGATACTTAAAGTAGAAACAACAGAAGAAAAGCTTATATTGAATTTTACTGAAATTAAAAACATGTGGTTCAAAACTCATTACAAGGATGTAAAAAATTAAAGTGGGAAAAAAATTAAAGTGGAGAAAATATGTGTGAGATAAATATATCTGATAAGTATTTTGTATCTAGAATATATAACTCACAAAACTAAAGAAAATCCAATCAGAAACATTTGAATACAAATTTCTTTACAATAATTACACAAATATGTCAAATAAATATTGAAAAATATGCAACATCTGCCTTCATTAGATAAATTCTAATAAAAATAATAAGATGCAACTTCATATCTACTAGCAACACAACCCAAAATGAAAACACTGTGGGGAAGGATATAAAGAAATGCAGGAGTGGAGTTGACGATCTCTGTTTGCCTCGCCTGTGTGTGGACTTGGGTTCAACCAGGAGCAACAGAAGGGGGGGGGGAGAGGAAGAAATGGAGAGGAAATTAGAGAAATGGCTTGCAATATTATTTGACGTTCACAAATATTAATAATCTATAATTTATTGATTTTAATACAACTGAATACACATAATTAGGTTCTACATTAAACATTTCTGGAAATAACAAATCTGAGTCACAAAACTATTGTAGAAAACTTTAGATGATTCAAATTAGGCACTTTATGAGGAAATACAATTTCATGTAAAACAAAATGCCAAGTGGGTAATGTTGTAAACTTTGATAAAATCAAAGGAAAAACATAAAATTATTTTTAGACCAAAATTATCAAACTATTCTGATTTATCCAAGTACTTGCCTTAATTAGTAATATTACGTTGACCTTTGTTCTGCCAATTTACCAAATGTTTTAAATGGTTCCTACATGTCACCTATTTTATGTTTATTAGTTTTTAGGTTTTTGCTTCTTTGCATTACTTTTCCTTCCCATGGGTGGTAGAGCTATTAGAATCAGTTTTTCCACAGTGTCACCACATGAATCCTATGACCAGCTGATATCTCAGAATACCACTGAATGAAAAAAAATGGTTTGTCATTTATAGAAACAGATGATTGGCAGCATTGATATGACAAGTGTGTCAGCAGAAAGGAGAGACGTGTGAGCACACTCACGGTGTTCTTACCCAAGGTGAGTGACACACAGCACTTGGGCAACACAGTAGCTTTCAAATCTGGAGGAAAACTTCAACAAGTTAGAAAGTTACATAACGTTCACATCGATCTTTAGTTTGAACATTAAGAATTACAATTTTTGGCAGAGTAATACTCCATTTTATAAAAAAAACCACATCTTCTTTATCCACTCTCCTGTTGATGGGCATTTGGGTTGTTTCCAAGATTGAGCTATCACGAACTGAGCTGCTATGAACAAGGGTGTACGTCTGTCTTTCCAATGTGAGTTTTTAAAGAATGACAAGATCGATCCATTTAGGTGCAAATGGAGACACCTGGAGGATATACTAATAAGTGAAATCAATAGATCACAGATAGGCAAATTCCGGATCTTCTCTTTGACATGAACACCTGTAGATGCAAATGAGCTCTACAAAGTATGACAGCTTTTATAGAGTGGGAAATTTCCATAGGAAATTTGGTGTGGGAATGTAATGAGGGGAAGGAATAAATATGATACAGAAAGAAAATAAAAGAATATGTATAAAGGGGGTGGAGAGGTGTGGGTGGGTAGGGATATGGGTAAAAATGAGAATTAACTTGTGTCATATACTGGTACAAATTCCCCAGTGTTATATGTGATTGTGAGATGCATATAAATTGTACCAATAAAGAATTCAATTAAAAAAAAGAATTACAATTTTTATGTATTGAAACTTGGTTGTTTTTTTCCCCATCTACCTACTGTTAAAAAAGCCAAGTAGCCAGGCATGGTGGCTCATGCCTGTAATCCCAGCACTCGGGAGGCAGAGGCAGGAGGATTGCTGAGTTCGAGGCTTGCCTGGGCTACATAGTGAGCTCAGGGCCAGCCTGAACTACAAAGCGAGACCCTATCTCAAAAAAAAAAAAAAAAGCCAAGTAAATGTAAATAATCATGTTGGCTTAAAGGGAGGCCCAGTGCTTAGACATGTAGGGCAAATCCTTCTTTCTATCCAGTTAAGAGGACTTTTCTGCACCCTCTGCCGAGCGCCCCCTCCCTACTTGAGTTATTGTTTCTGAAATTCCTGCTCGCAGCTTTCTCAGTCCGAGCGCCTGGTCCCCTGCTGGGGCCTGATGACAGCACCCCGTGTGGACACCGAGGCCACATCTCACGCTGCTCTTCTGAGAACCAAGCTCCTCTTCTTATTGAGTAGAAATTTGAACAGCAAAACATTTTCGGTGTGATATAATTTAAAAATAAATTGAATTGATGGATCAAAGGTTCTGTTAAAGTTCTTGCACCATACATTCCTAAGAGTTTCTACACCTTTCAGAGTAAGATGAGCTTTCATGATATTCAATTATCCTTACAGATGTAGGATAAGATAAAACATACTGGATGGTTTATCACCATCAGCGGCTAAAGTTCAAGGTGAACATAATTTGTATAATAAACGCCTTTTAAGTGATGCTAAGTCCAACATAGCACCAGTGAAGCCAGCAGGGATGTAGTCGATGCTGTACTTGGCATAAAATGTCTGAAGGGCATGAGAATTGCAGACGGTGGCTCACACACACTGTTTCCAACACATAAAAGCTCAGCTCGTACAGCATCAAATTTTAGGTGCTAAAAACTTCTCCAAATGTAGCAAATGGCAGCAGTGAAATTCTACTTCACTACTGATGTCTTTTCAACAGAACATCTTTCTTTAAAGATCTTAAAATACTATAAAAACATGAACTTTCATATAATAATAAGTAAAATTGTCGAGATAAGTATTTCTCAGGATGAGAGGAATTACAACTGATCTTTCCAAGCAGCAGCCTAAGCAGCCCAATCCTGTATATAGTTTGGTGTAAAACACATAAAAAATTAACCTTGAACCAGTACATGTTCAATGCCTGAGAACTTATTTCTACTAATAGATGAATATGATGTCTCACACACAGTGTGTCTGGGACTCATGTATTCTATGCCTTTTCTCATTTGATTTCTACTTTAGCACTGCTAGGTAATAGCACAGCTGCCCTGAAGGGAAGGTCAAAGTCGGGATAAGTGAGATTATATAACCTGGCTACAGCGATGTAGCCAGTAATCACAGCTTGCTCTCTCTCATCAGGGCCTATGTGCTTGGTACTTTGCTGCTCAGTATTCTGGATGTCAGAAACCCCTTTGATTGTAGCCCTTTGTTTTTCAAATCCTCAGGTGATGTTTCCTACAAAATTAGTTCAGCCACTTGATGTATACTTTAGATCAGGAAGTGATCAGTAACATAACCTTGTGTAAGGACCTAGCACCTCAGAACATAAGCAAGACTCTTGTAATCTCCTTGTGAGATTTTTGGGTTAGATGTCTTCTGATTCAGAGTGGGCTACAACTGAAATTTAAAGTATAATAAATCTGGGAGGCACTGTTGGAAAGGTCTGGGTTAGACTTCACAACTCTTTGGGTTCTATCTTCAGACACCATCCTTTTCCTGTCATGGCGCCTTTCCGTATCCCTTTCCTGATTTCCCAACAAGCTTCTCCCGTAATTTGAGTGGTGAATATTTTGTCACCATCCAGGTCTCGGCGGGACATCGGCTCTTTGTACAACTTTTCCCTCTCCGCCATGTCCAAAGTTGCTTGCTGGCTCGTGCTGTCTGATTTTAGCATTCACTGCAGTTGAGAATGATTGTATTCATTTATATGTTTACTTGTTAAATTAATCCCCTCCATAAATAAATTATGTTTTTATTTGTCTAGTTATTAAATGAGATTACTTGTGAAATAGATTACAGCAGGAGGAAAAGTTTATATAACTTATGTTAGTACTCTGTCCCCAAAGCTTATCATATCTTCCACAATGATATTTAATATATGCATGTTACAAACAAGAAAAATCTCTTCCAGTTGTAGGTTCTTCTTTGATAGTTTAGGATGAGAAGTCTTAAATTTCTTTTTTTTTTTTTTTGAGACAGGGACTCACTTTGTAGTTCAGGCTGGCCCTGAGCTCACTATGTAGCCCAGGCAAGCCTCGAACTCAGCAGTCTTCCTGCCTCTGTCTCCCAAGTGCTGGGATGACAGGCATGAGCCACCACGCCCGGCACCGTGGTATGTGGTGCTGATGGCTGGTGAGTTTGAGTCTCCACGCCCAGCATTGTATGTGGTTACCGGGGATCAAACTCAGGACCTTGCACTTGCGAGGTAGGCACCGGAACCACTGAGCTAACCCTCCGGCCCAGTCTTAAATTTCTTAAAGATAATTTTGAATCCAATAAGGTATAATGCATTTAAGGACACATAAACTCCAAATATTCTACACATCTTGAATACATTGAAGGGAATATGTCTCAGGCACAGGTCTGTTCCCTGTCAGGCACGTTCCCTCATCTTTCGTGTTTTCTCCTTCTGCATCCTTTACACGGCTGCCTTTCTGTGACTGCCGGGGTGAGCAAGACCCCACTCTGGTGCCGAGGCCCCTGACCGTGCGCATGAGTGGGGTTACAGTGGGTGTACTCTGACCTGAATCTCAGGAAGAACTCGCGCGCCAGGTCATGTCACGGTGCCCACAAAGCACTGGCACGAGACTGGTTATTGCATGTGTGCATTTTGCTGGTAAGAGTTGTGTGGCTTAAGTTTTTCCAGAGTTGCATTCATTTCTTTTAAAAATGCTCACGTGTATTTCATCAGTATATGTCTGTGATACATTGCAGTCATTGGAGTTGCATTTAGTTCAGCTTGAGGCTATAGTGAGTGTCTTTTATGGACGTTACAAGCTCTATGACATCGGCTATGAATGTAATTTGAGAGTGTAATTGCTGGGATGCACATAAGTAAATAATTCCTGGTGAGCCTGGCTGAATCTTTGTGTAAATTTTTCCCTGTTTATTTTTTCCCCACTGCTTCACACAGAATATAACTTGAGTATAAAGTTGTTTTTCTGTGATGAGATGAAGGATTTGTTCTTTTGGCAAGTGATGCCATTTATGATTTAAGCAATCAACCTGTGGTTTATGGTTTTCTTGTGTTATCAATAAAAATCTCATACATAAGACGCTGTGTGTGACAAAGAAGTCTGTACTGAAGAAATGGGATAGAAGGCAAGAGGTTTCGTATAAGACAGATGTCTAGATCTATGTGGGACATCCTTTTCTTCTCTAGAATAGGATTTATTTTGTAAAACAGCAGTGACATTTTCTTCCCAGACAGAAAATTAATATATCTTCAGCTAACTATTCCTTTTACTATGTAGCCGTTTAATCTCACGGTCATGAAGTTTACGGTAACGGCCCAGAAGCGGGCAGGGCCCGGGCAGCAGTTGGCGCTCTGCCGCGGCGTGGACCTTGCTGGAGTGCACACCGGCTTGGTCCGGCGCTGTCTCCGGGGAGGCTTGTTCTCCGCCGGCGCCGCGGCACTGGAGTCCAGCTGAGCAGCCCGGGCGCAGGGAGTGCTGCGGGCCGAGAGGCAGCCTGGGGCTCGATAAGGCCACCGCACGGTTCAGAGATCACCCGTTATTTCTGCTACACTGGTTCAGTAAATAAAGGTGAACAGACCCAGTAAAACTCAGCTCTGAAATACTTCCTTTTACTGTGTGGCATTTAAACATTAACTCAAAAAGTACACAATAAAAATAATGATAGCATCCCCCGGACTAATTTGATGAAAAGTCGCACATCCTGAGATACCTTTTCACCCTGAATTTACTGCTTCCGATTCGATTAGCAGTGACCTTGGGCGGTTCAGGACTGATTTATCCAGTTTCCCATCAAGGATTACATTTTCTTTCAAAGCTAATATTTCTTTTATTTCTTTCAGAAAAAGAATTAGAATGAGTTATGCTTATAGTTGAGTTTTATAAACCTCCATATCACCTTTTCCATGATATGTTTGATCCTTCTTAGATATGTGGTTTAAAACAGAATATGTATATAGGGGGCAGCGGGTGGTGGTGGTGGTGGTTGTGTGGTGTGCCCGGGAATGGGAAAAAATGAGAATTAAGTTGTGTCATGTACTGGTACAAATTCTCAGCATCGAATGTGATCATGAAGTGTATATAGAATGTACCAATAAAATCAATTTTAAAATAACCAGAATATTTTAGAAATACGTCCTTAGAATTCTATCATTTCCAACTCTGTGCTCCAAGGAGTTTTTAGGCTGGCAGAGCAAGTGCTTGATTTGCCTTTCTGTTCCTGTGTATTTTGTTGACACCTCGGGTCATTTTGCCAGACTTTTGTGAGCATTTGTTTGTGTCTATGTAGGCTTATTTCTTGCTGGACTTAGTCAAATCCAAAGATATATACAGATTTGCTTTGGGAACTACCTACTCGGGCTGTTTTGTCATTCTGTTAATAATCGTATGTACCATTCTTGTCTACTTCTTTCTGAAAAACTAGAATATTTAGGAAATATGGGTAATTCCTGTATTGATATATTTTTTGTGCCAGCTTAGGATGGGAATTTTAGATTTCAAGTTACTAGTGTATGTATGGCCACAGAATCCTAACCTAAGAAGAAAAATTAGGATTTGAAGAAATAGGTTGTAGGTCCTTTATGGAATTTATATTTCTACTGTGGGATGGTAGAAGAAATAAAAAGTATGCTATATTCTATATTAGAAGGTGACGAATACAATGGAAATTGAACCAAGAAGGAATGGTAGGAGGGACCTTTCTAACCAGGAGCACGGCATAGCTCGTGGAGCAAGAGGTGCAGAATTAGTCCCCGGGATAAACAGAGGGCTCAAACAGTGCGGAAACTGTATGGTAGGAATTGGTTTCAGGACCTGAAAGATGACCAGGGACTCATCATAGCTGGAGCAGAAAAGGATAGTTGGTTGGAGCTGAAAGCAGAGGTGGAATGAAGACAGAGCCCAGATACCAGCCGGCGTCGTCCAGGGTTCGTCAGAGAGATTTCGGTAGGACAGAGACACGACCTAGGTGCTGTCGTCCGACCTGTGCAGCCAAAAGACGTCTTCCGTCTGCGGTGTTCGCATGAGGTTTGTCCTCCACGTGCAAGAATCTCTGTGTGATGCTTGAAATCATCCCTGTAAGAAATGACAGTGGGTTAGAACAGCAGCGATGGTGGGAAAGATGGAAAGCAATCTGATTCTAATGTTTTTTTTTTCAGTGGGGAAAAGGGGAAAACAAGATGTTCTAGCAGAATGAATGTGGGAATGAGGAAACGGAGACTCGCCAGCTCTGTACCGTGAATGAAAGTGGTCTGCCTGTCAACAGAGGTGGCGAGGAAGGTTTCGGGGCCGGCTCTGGGGGCGGGAGGCACGTGCATCTGGAGTTCAGCGCTGGTTTTCCTGAGTTCGACTTGTTTGTAAACAGCCAGCTGGAGAATCCAGTAGGCATTCTAACCGATATTGATTGTTCACAGTTTAATAAATAATGCTCCTTCGGGAGGGCTCTGGAAAGGACGTTCACAATAGATGGCATTTAAACTCCTGAGACCTGACGAGGCCACCCAGAGAGAAGAGAAGGAGGTCAGAGGCAGAGCTGTGTCTTGCTCTCACATGGAGTCAGGGAGAAGGTGAAACACCACAGGAGCCGTGGATAAAGTGGGAGGCGACCAGATGAATGATAGCACTGATTGAAAGGTACAGTGATGCTTGACTATCAAATAGGCCTCAGGCAAGATGGTCCTTTACATGGGGCTCCCTTAGAGTTGTGAAAAGCTTTGTAATTGCTGTTCTTCATCTGCCCCTTGAACCCAGTCTTGTTCCCTTTGCTGTCACCGATGGGCCCTTACTACGGCAGAGTCAGTACAGAGTCCTCCTCGCTTCTGCCCTGGGCTCCGTGCTGCGCAGCCTCCAGACACCTATGGATTAACGTCAGAATCCGCTTCTCCTCCCATCTCAGAACACTGAACTCTGCCAAGGCTTAGATTACGTTTAGTCTCACGGCCTCGCGGTGCCTCTGAAGCTTTAAAATGTTCAGAAAGTTTGTGACCGCCACGACCCCATCTACAGTCTATTTTTGACACTTCTGGCGTTTTCAATTGAATATTTTCTCCACACCAGACAGGGACGACTTTGTAATGATGATTGACAGGAGCTCGAAGGCACTTATGCAGACCTGGCAAAGGCCAGAGAGGAGCCAACCTCTTCTCGCCAAGGGCAATAATCTGAAAAGGTGGAAGTTCAAGAGTTCACAAGTTCGTAACCAAGTAGAACCGTTCTCCAGGTTTATTGCAAAGGGCAGGAAATATACCTAGATGTGAAGATAAATCTTCCTTTTTTTTTCATGTCACGAAAGAATGAGGTAGAACGTGGCCAAGAGATCCACGAGTGTCCAGTCAGTGGTCTTTTCCTCGCTTATATGTCATATAAGATTAGGACCAAATATACTGCACTTATTCCATTTTATGTCAAATGCCTTCTACATACCAGGCCCTTGGCAAGGTGCATGGGTGAAACGAGGGTCTCAACTTGGAAGCTGTCTCCCAAGAAGGCTGTAGCCCTAGGGAAGTCAGATCTTAAACAAAGTACACACTGATTCATATGCGGTTATAAAATGAGAGAGAGAAACACGGTATCTGCACAAGGCAAGCTGTTCCAGCCCGTGGAGCTGCTGCCAGCTTGGCCTGCTTGTCTGCCCTTTCTTGAGCTGAAGAGTAAGAAGGAGTAGTGGGCACAAGGGTGGAGGTGAAGGTGGTAAAAAAAACGCATTACAGGTAGAAGAAACAATGTAAGTAAAAAGTCTTTGTGGCAGGTGTCGCTTCCCCCTCGACCAGCAAGGAAGACGCGACCGCGAACTCTTCTTTCTGCTGTTTTATTCAGGATCCTTTGCTCGAGCAAAAACAAAAAGGCTCTCCTTCACAGGCCTCTCCCAGTATATATATATACATAGTCATCAGCCAATGCCTGAAGGACACGTGGCATTCTGGGATAGGTGGCTATACAGCGGAAGCGAACTGGCTGATCAGGCAATGCCTAAATATAGACTTGTTTTTCAGCGGTTCAGACCACTTGACCTACTTCCTCAGCGCCATCTTTTGGGCGCGGTTGCCCTTTGGCTCTCCACAGGCAGGAAGTCAGGCGAAGTACTTGAAGGACTTAAAAGGTCATTATGGCAGAAGGGCAAAGATCAAGATGGAAGCCAGCAAGAGACGGCCCTTGCGAAATAATCAAGGGCAGCCAGTGAGGGCTTTGGGGGCAGTAAACTTTCTGATCTTTCTTCTAAGCCCGATTAGAGGCTGTGTGTGCATTTCAGCTGGGCCGGTGTCAGCAAAGGAAACTGTAAAATGGAGATGAGGCCTGAAGGAAGAAACACTATGGCGTGGGAGGAAGGTGTCAGAAAAGTGAAGGAATGTAAGAAAGAAGAGAGCAATTCACAGCAGCACCTGAAAGGTCCGAAGGCATCTGTAGACTGAGACGCAACACCGTTGCCCTGAGCCGCAGAGCTGGGCCCGTGTGACTGCACAGGACAGAGTAGATGGGAGGAGGGGGCAGTTCCGCTCATATGATTCTCTGGATTCTGAGTCAAGAAAACTGTTTCTGGTTAATGAATCCGTCTGCAATAGTATAACCGAGGCATTGTCCTCTCAGGCCACGTTCTCAAAGCATTGATGCCCAAAGAGGAGTGTGGTGAAAATTCCATAGGGCTGCTGAAGGGTTTTCAGCTCCTGCTGCACAGCGGACACCTGGAAGTCCTCCCGGAGGCTCTCACCAGCTCTTCCTCAGCCTCCCCGCGACCCCTTTCCCTCTTCCCTGCGTTCCTCTTCATAGGGTACAAGGCGGCGGCCTCCTGCCTCCGCCCTGACCGGGAACCGCGCCTTCCGAGGGGAGGGCCCCGTCGGTCCACTCGCTTCAGGGGCTGTTGTATGTGACGGTCTCTTTTGGCTAATTGTGATTTTAGGTCTCAAGTTCCAAGCGGATAGAAACAGCCTCTGCAGAGGGATCTTATAAACTGAGGTTCACGTTCAGTCTGTATGATGAAGCTATTTCATTACGTTAAACTCATTCTTCTCCCCATTGGATTTGTTGATACGATTTACTGCTCTTCTCATCTGCGGGTTCATTTCCCAAATAAGACAAGGTGCCCTGTTCTTCCTGCTTCCAGTGAATTCCACAAATGTGACTGATCATGAAGCACATTTTAATTCAACAATTATTTATGAATCCCTACTGTGTCGAGGAAGCGATACCGTAGTGCAAATACTGAATGCTTCAAAGCATAAGCTTTTCCCTGGAGAAAGCTGGTTCTAAAACAAGAACAAAAAAAAAGAAAGAAAGAAAGAAATTACATTTCAAAGATACGCTGTGTTCATGTCCAAAAGCTTCATCAGCTTTTCCTCCACGTTGGGCTTGTGCAGGGACTTGGTTGGCATCACTTCAGTTTTGTAGGACTTGAGATATTGCTAAAAGTTTGCTTGTCATTATGTTTTTATTCTTACAGAGAAAAATCATTCCTCACAACAGGATGCCTTGCTTTCCCCCAAACTAAGGCTTTATGGGGTCATAAACACACAATAAAACCAAGATGAAAGGACAAAATACTTTTATTATGTTTAAAAACACTTCCGACTGCCAGTCATTTCTTAGGGCCCAAGGAGAAAGCAGCCGCCTACCTGTTGTGAGGAGAGAAACCAGAAGCAAAGAAGCACGTGTGAAGAATGGTACATGGTAGCAGAAAAGCAGCAAAGTGTAATCCAGTGTGATAGGGGGGCAGGTAGGTCGGGCGGCGCCATCTGTGTCACTTCACCCGAGACCCGAGTGACGGAAGATGACAGGGGCAGAGACTCACGGGCCCTGCTCGGGGATGGAAGCTCAGCGAGTGTAAAGACGCCAGGTCGGAGGAGGTGGCGCTCAGGGCACGAGGCGCAGCCGAGGACCGCAAGGAAGTCTGAGGAGAGACCACAGGAGAAGGGAAGAAAAGAAATCATGGAAGCTTCCTTGAGCCTTGAGAGTAATTTCAGATGCTTGCTTGTCTGATGAGAAACCGTTAAGTGGTTTTAACCAGGGCAGAGACAGGACGTGTTTGGTTTGTTGTAAAAGATGACACGGGCTGCTGTGCGGTGAGTGGGTTTCAGGGGTACAGATGTGCGGACAGGAGCAGTGTGCGCGGAGATGTTTAAAAACTTGCTTCCAGCCGGGCATGGTGGCTCGCGCCTGTCATCCCAGCCCTTGGGAGGCAGAGACAGGAGGATTGCTGAGTTCGAGGCTTGCCTGGGCACCATAGTGAGCTCAGGGCCAGCCTGAACTACAAAGCGAGACCCTGTCTCAAAAAAAAAAAAAAAAAACTTGCTTCCTGTGACAAGTTTGAGTCATTTGTACTCACATGGACACACCTGGAGGACACACTAATAAGTGAAATACATAGCTCACAGATATGTAAATACCGTATCTTTTGTCTGGTATGAGAACCTGTAGATATAAATGAGTTTTAGTATGTATGATAGATTTTGTGAAATAGGAAATAATTCAAAGGGAATGTGGTAGGGGAAATTAATGAGGGGAAAGAATATGATTTGAGAAGAAAAAGAAAGGACATGTATCTAGTGGGTGGGGGGTTGTGGGGAGGGTAGGAATATGGGTAAAAATGAGAATTAACTCACGTCCTATACTGGGACAGATTCCCCAATGTTGAGTGTGATTGTGAGCTGTGTATAAAATGTACCAATGAAGAACTGAGTTTAAAAAAAAAAAAAAAACTTGCTTCCTGAAAGGCAGAAAAAGCCCCGGTTTCATTGCCAGTTTTCATGGTGCAAATGCTTTCAACCGGGGCCAGTTTCAGCTATGAACAGGGCACGGGACGGCGAACGCACACCTGAGAACGTGACGCCTTGTTCTAAGGAGCCGATGAAAGCGCGCCAGTGACTGGGAAGCTAGTGGGGGCGACCGAGGGGGGCGCGGCCTCGGGTCCACGCGGGGGGTGCGCCCCGCAGGCCCCGCGATTGGGCTGAGTGGTGAAGGGTGAACAGTGGGCAGCGAGACGAACGCCTTGGACTCGCACGGTACGTGGGCGCGTTGCATGCCGAAGAAGGAAGCGCGGACGGAGACAGGTCTGGGGGGGTTCAGAGCCACGTTGAGTTTGGTGTTGTAGGGATCGAGTTGTTTGATCAACAAGTCCAGATGCCAAGTGAGCTAATTGGAGCTAACGACCAGAGGACAAGGCAGGGACAGATACGTCAATTTAGTATATGTGCTGCTGAAGCGAGCACAGATACATACATTTAAAAGTCAGCTGCATATATTCTTTTAAAAGTCTTTTTTTAAAAAGCACACGTTAGAAAACCACTTTTTTTACTTTAGCAGTACAGCAGGCCTGAATCTCAATGTGTAAACTTAGAGGCACTATCGTGATTAACTGCAGTGAACGTCACTGAATCTTTTAACCAACTCCACTGAGATTTTTACCCAGTAGCTGTCACTGGGCGAGGTGACAGAGCCTCATTCTGTGCAGAGACCCTGTCTTGCCCGGAGTAGCTTCTGTGTCTGGGTCTTATATAACCAGGTCATCCTGGGAGAACAGCCTTCAGTTTTTGTTCTTGTCAGTCAGTCCTCGTGGCGTAAATAGCATTTCTTTATTTTTATCCTGATCTTAGTTTTCTGTCCAAGTTGTTATGAGTTGCTCCACTCATCATTCATAGTATCAGGGTCTGTTCAATTTTATGAGCTTATTTCAGATTCTTCAATTAACTTTTGTACGGATCGTTGTGTTGTTTTCTGTCACAGAGGAACTAAAAAATCTGTGGAGCTCTCGCAAGGCTTTGTTACTTCAGCTACCTGCTAGGACTGTAGAAGTCAGCAGTATTCTGTAGGAATCTCTCTGACCCTTCCCAGATTTCAGTTCCTAAGCCTCTATCAGGGCATTTCTACTCTGGCTTCACTAAGTCTGTTTTAAATCCATAAGTAGAAGTTAGGACTCTCAGACGTCTAGGTTTATAGACTTCTTAAACATATCTGATGTTCACCCACTGCTAAGCTGATAAGATCTCCACTTTGGGGGGTTATAAAATGTCATGTGTTTATCACAAACTGATTACCTGTGGATCACGGTGTCCCACGGTCACTTTTGGTCTTGTCTTCATAGTGATTTCCTAAAAGTTGCATCAATCTCATTTACAAGTGATAAGACTTCAGTTAGAAATTCAAGATTCTGGCTTGTTTTGCAATACCCAAAGTTTTAGGACCACGGAGTCTTGCAGCTTACATGATAATGATTCCCGGACACAGTGGTCCCTGCTCTCTTTGGGTGGAGTCCACTGCCCAGGTGTTCAGAGTAGCGCCTGTGTCGTGGCCTCCCTGACACCGAAGAGAGGTATCACCGAGCCCTCGTCGTCTGTGGCTTTTTCCTTCCACTTGGATTGTTCTGTTTCACTCACTTCCTTTCACTCTTTGAACGTCAGGACATGAGTTTGCAGCTTTGCTCAGTTTTGACTGGCAGACTAACTGAACCATAAGGCGCACTCCATAATGTATTATGCATATCTTTCCATTTTTGCATGAATGCCAATTATTTATCCCTATGTCCCAGGTTTTGCTATGAAATCTTTTTAGATTTTTACTTATGTTAATAATACGTTTTTGCAGTACAAAATAATTTCGTTTTTTTCATGAGGGATTGGTACACAAATAACAAATATGTTTGTGTCCACTTCTCCTTTCTCTTGGTTCTTCCCATTTGCAGTAAATCTGTCTTCCTGTTTCCCTAGCTGTCTGTCTGTCTCTCTCTCTTTTTTTTTTTTTCTTTTTGAGACAGGGTCTCGCTTTGAAGTTCAGGCTGGCCCTGAGCTCACTATGGTGCCCAGGCAAGCCTCGAACTCAGCAATCCTCCTGTCTCTGCCTCCTGAGTGCTGGGATGACAGGCGTGAGCCACCACGTCCGGCATTTGTCTGTCTCTCTTTTATTTTAATCTTTATATATATGTTGTATTTCTTTCTGTAATGTCTAATCTTCTACATCTGATTTATCTCACTTAACATCATGGTGACAAAATGCATCTATTTTACTACAAATGATTCACTTGTCTCTTTTGTAGCGAAGTAGGACTCTGCTTGGGTTAGCTGTGTTGTCACCGTCCGTTCATTTGCTGATGGCCTCATCAGCTGCGTCCAGGATTTAGCTGTTATGAATTGTGCTCTTTTTCAAAGAGGACTTTTATGATTTTATGACTACTGTGGTTATGCTTGGGCCGTTTTCTGGAGACCAGTTGTTCTTTAATTCTCTTTCATTTCAGCATGAGTAGCTCTGGGTTTTCTAAGCAAAGACCTCGCTTTCTCATAAACAAAACCCAAGTAAGAACATTTTGTACCCAGAGACTCTGACAGATAAAGTAGAACTTTAGGACCTGAGGATCATCAGTCTTCTTTTTATTTTGCCTTATAGCTCAGTCTCCTTCTAGAAGTTCAGAAGCGCTCCAGGCAGCACACTCGTTTTTGGACAGAATAAAGGATTGACAATTTTGATAATCTTTTTAGTTTCCTCTGCCTTGATGAAAAAAAGTACCACAAAAACTGCTCTAATTTTCCTTTCTTCTTTAAGC
>PVIC010044923.1:0-14823 GCA_004025085.1 Thryonomys swinderianus
TGCCATAAAAGTGACAAACATAACCTGTGACTAAGAGCCTCATGTAGAGTGATGTGAGAGGAAAGGAGGAGGAAAGGAAGGAGGGAAGGGGAGAGAAAGAGAGAGAGAAACAGAGATAGAGAGGAGAGGAAGAGGGAAAATGAATTGAAGTTCAAGTTGAAAAGCAGAACCAAAAAGCATAAAAGATGTTACAAAGAATACTGGGAGTGGGGCTGGGGATTTAGCTCAGTGGTTCCAGCATCTGTCTTGCAAACGCAAGGTCCCGAGTTCAATCCCTAATAACCACCTACCACAGTGCCGGGCGTGGTGGCTCACGCCTGTCATCCCAGCACTTGGGAGGCAGAGGCAGCAGGACTGCTGAGTTCGAGGCTTGCTTGGGCTACATAGTGAGCTCAGGGCCAGCCTGAGCTACAAAGTGAGACCTGTCTCAAAAGAGCATTAGGAACAAAGTAACTGAGCCAAGATGTAGTGTAATTACCTTTCCATCCCTTCTCAGGAATGCAAAATGAGTGCTCTCCCTCTGACAGCTGGTGGTGTTACCGCTTTTTGTTTAGACCACTGGGCTTCATTTTACATGATCCAGGAACTTACCTTGGGCAAGTGACAGCTCATGTGGATGAAAGAAAACTGGGCTGCTCCTGAGTAATTTGGCATAAGCCAACATCACTTAGAAACTTTTATACTCAGTATTGCCTTTCACCGAACAAAATACTAAAAAGGGCCATTGAAGTTCTGTGGTTAGGAACCAAATTTTTAAAATAATAAAATATGACAAGTAACATTTTTGGCTTACAGAGAGAAAGTAAGGATAGTTTTAAGAGCAAGAATTTAAGAGTCATAAATTCCTTACACATGATATATGTCATACATGTATCATATCATAAGAAGCTTTTGTTGGCAATGATCTTAATAAATACTAACGTTATTCCACAAGAACAACATACATAGACGGTGTGTACTGACCAGTTCTCGCAGGCCGTAGGGCTCACAGAAGGTGACAGCGTTGCCATGCATAACTGTGCCACACTGCTCGCCGACCTCACAGTTGTTACATTCCACCCTGCAGGGACACAGAACGGATTCCCAGGCTGAGAACGACACAGCGGTTTCCTGCTCAGGTTAGGAAAGATTCAATGGTTCTTGTTATTCATCTCCAATCACTGTTCCACAGAAGCTCAGGCAGTTTGGGCTAAAGAAGTTTGCAAAGGCCTGAGCCCAGAAAGACCTCTGAACATAAATTGCAATTCTTTCAGTAGAGAGTTACTTAAATTTCTCAGAATTTCACATCCCTCACCTGTAAAACAAGGGTAACAATATGAACCTAAATTGCAGCTAGTAATTGCGAGATTAAATGAGAAAGTTTTTTATAAAGCAGTACAGAACCAATCTCATTGCAGGCAGTGAATAATGGAAATGATATTATCAATAATAACATGTAACATATATTATATACCATACAAAATGGTTGTATTAAAATAAGCAAAGTAAGCCGGGCATGGTGGCTCACGCTTGTAATCCCAGAACTCTGGAGGCAGAGGCAGGAGGATTGCTGAGTTCGAGGCTTGCCTGGACTACATAGTAAGCTCAGGGCCAGCCTGAACTACAAAGTGAGACCCTGTCTCAAAAAGAAAAAAAAAATAAAAAATAAAAATAAAAAAAATAAGCAAAGTAATATCCACTTATAGAATGACTAAAAAAAAAATCTGTGAACACAAAAGAACTTTAAAACACAAAATCTCTTTTCCATTACAGTTAGGGTTAAACACTTAAGGGTATTTATACAAATAAATTTGTGTATGTTCATTAACTGTGCCAAAAAGAATAGAATGAAATGGGATATCTAATCCATATATTGCTGTAAAATATGAATTTTAATACAACCAGATTCAGAATAGTAAGCTATTATATTAACCCTGTAAATATCTTAATTAGCTGCTTCATTATTATAAAATTGTTTAATAACTTAGAATCTGAAAAATAAATATATTCATGTCTACCTAGTAGAAACTGAAGGTGTGCACAGTATGGATTTGACTTTGTATATCTGTGGTGGCATTTATAATGTTCTGCATGGTGACATTTTAACCTGAAGTCATTATGCACCTAATATGTAGAAAGATGTTTCTCTTGTCTGATCCCCAGGCCACATGAGTGCTACATTTCATGCTGAAAGGGCGTTTTCAAAGACTTTCACATTCCAGGTGCCAAACTCCCTGGAAAGGGCATCATGCCCTTTGCTTCGGCAGTGGCAGTCACTGAATTATCTCTTTTAGCTGTTTGCTAATTTCAGTGAGGGAGCAGGAGCTCCCCGCAGGGGGAAGACAAAAGTGTGAAGAGATAACGTAGCTCACAAAGTCCAGGTAGAATCACAGCAAATACAAACTTGGAAAATGGTGTAAGTACTTCCTATATAATTTACAGAATGGAGTAAAAGATTGGTGTTATTCTAATCTTTCCCCACCAGATCAACAATGTCAAATGTTTTTTAAATTTATTTTTAAAAGAGACAAAGAATAATTTCCACTAGTAAATTAAAAATGCATTTCATGGTATTACAAATCCTAGTAGAACTTTCTCTTGATTACCAGGAAGCAAGAATCTAATAAACATCATTGACATTGGAAGAGACATAGTAGTAAGTTTGGAAGAGCAACACACAGCTCTTGTTCTTAATTTATGTGTGTTATAGTCGATAAATATATATTGAGTAAATTGAAAAAATACAAGACAACATCATAAACAGAATGACTATTAAGATCTGAGGTCTAAAAACCTTAAAAGAGGCCTGGTACATAGTAAGCATGAAGTATTAGCTATTATTTCTTTTACAAATTTCTCAGATTTTCACCGTTTCACCTATTGCAAAGCTGGTGTAGCTGATTCCTCACTTGCACAGTGGATCTGTTATATAAACTCCTGACTACTATTTTCTAATTCTTTACTCTGTGATTGTGATAAAAGTAGGAGAAAAATAGCACAAAACCTACAGTGGGCTTCTTAGAAATAGATAAGGATTATACAGTATCAAAGTCACCGTGAGCATTGACAGAGAGAATATTAAAAGAGTATTCAAATCTCACAATGGTCATCCACCACCAGTTTCCAGGGACACTTACTGAGAGGAAAGCTGAGGTCTGCTGTTTGGATTTTTGTAGCAATCATCCTACTCACGTGTGTCCACCAACAGTCTCAGATGAAACATATACAGGAATGTTACGGCAAAGGGAACTGAAAGTACTTGAGAGACGCAGGAACTTGGGTAAAATAAAGAAGTTTATTCACTAGCGAAGGTCAGCCACGAGGGAAACGAGCCCCATTCAGGTTGACTGACCCCTTATTTTAATTTTAACAATTATATAAAAACGGGGAGGTAACATATTGATTTACAATCTTAGGTTCCACAAAGATTCTTTTAGGACCTTATCAGTTTCTATGGTTACAAATAGTTACCAATAAATTAGTGAGTTAAAAAAAAAGCTGCACAAAAGGTCGAGAGATTACAACTTACTACATACAGGTGTGCTAAAAGTTAACAGAGAGTCTCTGAGAGTCACTTATCATTACAAAACAACTAAAAAAACCAGGCTTCACAGGGTAAACAAATGGCTAAGTAACTCAAAGGCTACTCTCATTCACAGTTCTATCTCTGTAACACACAAAAAAAAGGGTCCTCACAGGCTGGCGCCAACTGGTTAGGTTAGGTCCTAACCATCACCTCAATAACATTCCCATAGTCAGATTTCCCATAACAGGAATATAATAGGCATTATATACTTCCTGCTCCCATTGTTTGGATGAGTAGGACTCAGTGGAATCTGAATATCTATACTTTAAAAAGTGGCACACAGATTAAAAGAATCATATCGTAAAGACATCTGTGCACCCATGTTCATAACAGCTCAGTGTGTGATAGCCCAATCTTGGAAACAATCCAGATGCCCATCAACTGGAGACTGGATAAAGAAGATGTGGTTTTTCAATAAAAAGGAGTATTACTCTCCCATATAGAATGACAAGTTTCATTCATTCATTTATGTGCAAATGGATACACCTTGAGAACACACTAATATGTGAAATAAATAGATCACAGATATGTAAATACTGTATCTTTTCTCTGGTGTGAGAACCTGTAGATATAAATGAGTTCTAGAATGTATGACAGATTTTGTGAATACGAAATATTCGAAGGGAATGTGGTAGGGGAAAGTAATGAGGGGAAAGAACAGATATGATTTGGAAAGAAAAAGAAAGCACATGTATATAGGGGGTGGGAGGTTGTGGGTAGGTAGGGATGTGGGTAAAAATGAGAATTAACTTGTGTCATATACTGGTACAAATTCTCCAATGTAGAGTGTGATTGTGAGCTGTATATAAAATGTACCAATAAAGGATTCAATTAAAAAAGAAGCGGCACACAGCCCGTCATCTAGAATTAGACAAGTGGACAGATAACAGACGTGTGATGAGTTTCGCAAATCACTGCCATTTTGTGAAATATTAATGGTTAAAAAAATGCAAGAGGAAGAAAAACAGATAAAACTCTTCTCTCTGTCTGATCCAACATCCCCTTCAGACCTTTCTCTTATGCATTGAACCTTAAAATAAAATTTTAAGAAGGCATCGGTGCCCTGACAAAGAAATGTAAAGATTTATAATGGCCAGATAGTGCCCACTGGGTTGCTATTTGGAAGAACAATGGCTTCCCCAAGGGCTGATGGGATAAATCTGTCAGCTTCCTGCCGAAGTCTTTTAAATGCCCTTTGCTTGCATTCCTCAGTCTGACTGGGTTTGTCAACATAATTTATTTTAATTTACCCTGAATGCCCATCCCTCTAGGTGGTCACATCGAGTCCTCTCTTCACTGCCAGTGGCATTGTTTATTCATTCATTATTTATTAATTCATTCTTGTATTTCAGAGATGTTGAAGACTCAAGGCTTTACTGGTACAGAGACCTATGCAACACTCATTTTCTTCTAGGAGTTCGTATTCCCGACGGAAAAGCAGAGAAGTAAACAAATAGCTGGGACAGAGGGTATCCATGCAGTACTAGATACTTTCTGAATTTTATAACGTGTCAGGTAGTACTCATTTAGTCTTTCAGCCTCTCTCCAAGAGCAGAGACATTTGCTTAAGGCCACACAGCTGTGAAGTTGAAGATCGACGTTTGCATCCAGGTCTTGTTAACCCCAAACCTGTGGTATTTTCTATTGTTCTAATTTCTTACAGTGCGATTATTCACTGGCTTTGGTGTTATCTGTCCAAGACCAGGAAAGTATGGGAAGCCTCCAAAGAGGGTCATACAACTGGTTTTGAATGAGAAACATGAGTTACCCACTCAAGGAAAAAAGAAATTGTGAGACAGGTCACAGCCACTCTGAGTCCCAAGTGGAACTATTCATTCCGTGGGTCTGTATGGCTGGATCTGGACGGGCACAGGCAGAGGGAAGGGAAGGAAGGCCCGGGAAGGGGAGGGCTTCCTCTATGGCTACCGAGTGCAGGTCGTGCACTAGGAGCTCCAGCAACAATGCTTCGATTAATTCACGGAAACGCTCTCCCTCTATTCTGAAACCCTCATTTAGAGGATGCTCAAATGAAGATTTAGAGGCATAACCGAAGTTACACAGCTATGCAACCATAAGACTTGCTTCAAACTTCATTGTTCTTTACAAAGCGATCAACTTTTAGGAAGATTTGTCTCGCAAAGACTGAGGTGGACTGAGATAAGTGAGATACAATAGTTCTTTGAAATCAGATGAGTATGGAGAAAAAGCAGACCCACCAGAAAGTGTCAGTGTTCAATAAACATAATGGGGGGCACACAGGCAATTAAAATTTTCTAATGGCTACATTAAAAATAAAAGAAACCAATGAATTAATTTTAATAATGTCTCATTTAATCTAAAATGTTCAAACTATGGTATATTTTCACATATAATTAATATAAATTATTTATTCCTTAGTACATATTCTCTTTATACTATGTCTTCAAATTATAGGGTGTGTTGTTTTATACTTACAGTTCCAACTCAGTCAGACTAATCTCATTTCAAGGGCTAAACAGTTCGTGTAAGACTTGTGCCTACCACACTGGACTGCCCAACGCTAGAGGATTTTAGGCCTTGCAAAATGTTGTCTGGTTAGGGTGACAATGTGAGACGACTCGCTGGACTTTCAGAACTTCGTAGGCTGACGTGATGGTTTAGGATCTGGTTGAAATCATGAGAATACATGTTTTTAGAGGGCAGGAAGAGGGAAAGGAATACAAAGAAGAAAAGAGGTCCAAGAATGGATTCTTGGGCTGGAGATTTAGCTCAGTGGTTCCGCCACCTGCCTAGCAAGCACAAGGTCCCTGGTTCGATCCTCAGTAACCACATACAATGATACGATACCGGGTGTGGTGACTCACACCCACCAGCAATTAGTACCATACCCCACAATACTGAGTTTGGTGGCTCACACCTGTCATCCCAGCACTCGGGAGGCAGAGGCAGGAGGATTGCTGAGTTTGAGGCTTCCCCAGACTACATAGTGAGCTCAGAGCCAGCCTGAACTACAAAGCAAGACCTTGTCTAAAAAAAAAAAAAAAAGAAAAAAAAAGAATGGACTCAGGTGAGCATAAGATTGCCCTTACTTGAGTTGATGGAAAGCTCAGACCTTTTTACCTTCTTTCACACTGAATCCAGCCCAGCCCGTCTCCTCTGTTCCATGATGACTGCTACAACAGTTCACTTCTGTTCTTGTTTATGACCAAACCTGTGCTGCCAATCAGAGTGAGTTGTAGTGAATCTACAACCTGACATTCTCAATACTATTTTCTATCACTAAAGTTAAGCCTTGTACAATTAAAATATCAATGAATTATCCTAAAGGACAAATAAAAAGTTCTTGATGAACACAATGTTCCTGATGGAGATCAACAAGAGAATGCAAAGAAATATGGGTGGTCTGTTTTTCAGCAAATAGGGATCAACAGGTCTTAGTCACTTTCTTGTCATGGAGACACAGCATCCAACAGTCACAAGCTAAAGGAGGAAATTTAATTTTTGATCACAGATTTTAGAAGATTTAGTCTAGAGTTGGCCAATTCCAAGGGCGGAAGGCATGGGGGAAGGGTCTGGATAGAAGAAAACTGAAAGTCCTGTCATGGTGGCTAGGATGCACAGAGAGAGGGAAGAGTCAGGGAGGGACCTTCCAGATCACGCCTCAGTCACCGGTGGTCCTGCACAGCATACACGCCCACTGGATGAGCAGTGTCTCCGTGGTCCGACCCCCTTGAGACTCAGGGAGATGGTGCGAGGGCAACCCGGATCTACGTACACCGCATCAGAAAGACAAGGTGAAATTCCAAACCCGATAGCTGTAAATAAACATCTACAAAATCCCAAGAAGATTAATTTCTGCTTTGGAACAGAATTCAAAACAATACCACATGCTCTTTTATCTTGTCCTGCTAACTTCCCCAGAAGGTCTCTATGTCTAAAAGTTTTATGTGGTTATAATGGTGGAGTTAGTCAATGCCAAGGGCCGTTCTCTGTGAAGACCCCTAGATGCAAAAGCTCTATGACTCCCTAGCAAGTTAGGTTCAATTTGCTGGGTGATGGTGGTTCAATCTTCTTTAGGCTCAGAGAGAACAAAGCTGCTGTTTGTTGGGACAAGCAAAGCTATGGCTTCCCAGAGAACCTTCTTCTCCTTAACTCATTCTAGGGAACTGATGAGCTCTGTGAGGTCAGGTAACATGCTGTTCAGAGATGTGTGGGAAGAAGGAAGTTTAAAATAATTCCAGTTAAACAGGCTTTTGTTTTTCAATTGAAAAAGGAATGTAACCTCCCAGGCTAAGGATTAGGAATGAACTGCCTCTCTAATAGTTAACTATGGAATATTTCTCTAATTTAAAACATCTTTTTGTCCTATTTCTAATGTGAAAGAAATAGAATGTAAGAACCTGACAAATACCATGGCACATCAGACAGATTACTCGCCCTGAAATATATTCTGCCATGGACAATATGATTAAAGGGCATTTTAAGGGGAATGCTTGCAATTCTCAAAGGCCATGCAAAGCAAGATCATATTCAATCTCTGAGCTTCTTTATCACATGCTTAGGTTTCACACGAGCCTTATCTATTACTGCAGTGCACAGATCATCAAGCCAGGGGGCCAGCAATGTCACTACATCTCATTACTCCTCATTCTATAAATGGTAAAACAGGGCCAGAATTCACTTTCCTTGATTCCTTGTTCAATATTCTTTTTACCTCGGCCTAATGTGGCCTATAAGAAAAAAATTCAGTTCTATAAAAGAATGTGCTTTTCAAAGAATGTCATTTTTACTGTCATAGTTTACTTTGAAACTCTCCAGTGACTGTTCTTAAAAATTATCTTTCATTATATGATAAAGGATTTTTGTTTTGCTAATAAAAATATACAAAAGTAAGAGAAAGGAAATGGATTTCACGGAAAATATTGAGTGAGTTCAGTAGCTTGAAGTAAATATGAGTCAAATTCCATCTTTTTCTGCTGTACAGTGGTGCCTCAGTTCATATACTCAGTTCTTTCCATGGTCTGGTCACAAACCCAACTGGATAAAACCAAATCAAATTTTCCCATAAGCAGCATTGAACCTAACCATTGAGTTTGATTCAGTTCTTATCCAGCTCAGTTTGTGACCAGAATTGTGGAAATAGTCAAGTTCATGAACTGAGGTACCATCTTTTGCAGTAGAGAATTCATCAAAAATCTATATGTGGCCAGGCGTGGTGGCTCACACCTGTAATCCCAGCACTCTGGGGGCAGAGGCAGGAGGATTGCTGAGTTCCAGGCTTGCCTGGGCTACATAGTGAGCTCAGGGCCAGCCTGAAATACAAAGCGAGACCCTGTCTCAAAAACAAAAAAATTTATATGTGTGCTTTCTTCCTCCTTCCCTTCCTCCTCTTCCTTCCTTCCTCTGTGTTTCCTTTTTTCCTAACATAAGCATTTAAAACAATATCAGCAAATACAAAGGCTAAGACTTACTAATCAACAAAATAAGGGTTAAATTATTAGTATAAACATAAAAGAAAAAGTAATATTTTGGAGCAGGGTTTGTTTTCCACCATAACCACAGCTGTGCAGTCCCCGAGCTCACTGTGTTGATACCAGTCCTCATTCCATTTTTTTTTTCTTTTAGGTGGCTGTTTTTGGACAAGGAATTTGAGAGGTGGAGAGTGTGCTTCCACTACTATAATTAGACCTTCAAACAGATTTAAAAATTATTAAGCATAAAAACAGGACCCAAGCCATCACCAGTCTGCAGGCACAGAAGACTGAGGTACCCACACACTGTGATGGCTCAGAAGGGCTCTGGGGACAGGGCGGGAAAGAGGGGAGAAGTAGGGGTGAGCTGTACTCCTCTGCAGAATTGCAGATTTATTCATAGATGGTGGTGACATCATTCCAATGATAATGAATAAATAATCCGTAGTATTTTCTCAGGAGCTGTCTACTGACGCCACTCATTCCTCCTTTGTGATCAGAGTGAAGTCTCTCAGCCTTCAGGGAGGCCCTCTACCAAAACGAGCCAATCACCTGGAGGCGCACTAGCAACCAGTTACCACCCAATTCTCATCCCAGACACACGGCATTTGTCCCAAGACCGAGGACTATGCATCATCCACCCCTGACTTACTGCCCCAAAGAGGCCAGCATCTAACACTCAGCCTCACAAGATGCAATCTGCCTCTCTCAAAGCCAGAATTAGCAATGTGGTAGCATTTCGGTATGGAGACTTTAAAATAATTTTAATAGCATTTGTTCTCATTATTTAAAGAGTTCTTTAAAACTGAAAAAAGAGAACAAGGAATTTTAAGTAAAAGATAATGTGTCTCTGCTCCCAGGTTAATAAATCTCTGCCAATGCAGCTCATCACGTGAGCTTGCAGAGCAAGGCCAAGGGGAAGCCCCCAACATGACAGAACTGAGACCCTGCAGGCCTCTCAGTAACTGTGGTGTCAGAGGACTTCAGACATCAGGGCTCCTGTACCTTCCATTCAAGCCTTGACAACCAACGTACTCAACCTCTGGCCATAGTTTAGAATGAAGAGACAATGTTTCCTAATAAAAAAGTCATAGTTGGGCTGGAGATTTAGCTCAGTGGTGCTACACTTGCTTTGCAAATGAAAGGTCCTGAGTTTGATTCATGATACTGGAAAAGAAAGAGAGAAAGAAAGAAAGAGAGAGGGAGGGAGGGAGGGAGGGGAAAAGGGAGGGAGGGAGGGAAGAAGGAAGGAAGGAAGGAAGGAAGGAAGGAAGGAAGGAAGGAAGGAAGGAAGGAAGGAAGGAAGGAAGGAAAGTGGAAAGAAAGAAAGGGATAGGGATGTAGCTCAGTGGCACCATGCCTTCTGGTAAACACAAGGTACTGAGTTTGATCCCTGCTACCGCAAAGCAAACCAAAAAGCTCATGGCCACTTACTTTATAATCAATTTATATGATTAATTTCCCAAAGCAGAAGAGTAAGCTTTAGAAAAACATTAAAAATCCTATTCTCTTTGAAAATGTAGGATTTTTAAGGCAAATACCAAGGGAAGTTCACTGGATGAGACTGAGAATAATATCACCTTCAACTATGTCACGTCTTTTTTTTTTAAGGAAGTAACACATGCCTTGAACGTGAAAATGACAAACTCCATTTATAGCTCATTCTTTCTCATTACTTCTCACTGCAGAAGGTAAGAGAACTCTTCTGATTTCACTGGGGAGTTGAAAAATTTGATCTGTGCTTCATTAACAGGTACAATGACAAATAGGTTAAAAATAACCCTTCTAAACTCCTACAACTGCATACAATATTCTGATCTCCTACTATGGCGAATTCTCCAACATGCTGCTTGAAGAAGTATTTTCTCACTTCTTTCAAATGTACTTGACATTTAATTCCACTGAGTGAGTTCTTGCTTCTGTCAAGTGAAACAAAGATTAAATAGGAAATAATATGCCTACAGATTCATACCGTATTTTATGAGTAGAACACCTCCTGGTTAACCTTTCTGTTATAGATGAAGCTTTTCCCCAGAGTAATTGCATCTTGGTTAAAAAAAAAAAAAGAGGACGGGGAGGAAGTGAGTGAGAAAAGTTAGAGGAGAGTGTTATTGTAAGAGGAAAAGTTATTAACAAAGGAGAACAGAGAGAAATAGATGAAGAGGTGAAGAAATCAGGAGAGAGAAAGACATAGAGTACAAAAAGAGGGATGTAAGATCAGAAGGCTACAGCATGAACCTCCAACAATCAGACTATAATTTCCAGACTTCAAAATACAATGATGTATCAGAAGTTCTGGAAAGGGTATGTGGCCAGAGAAAATATTTATCTGGCCTCACCTTTCTCATTCACTGACAATCTGTGGTAGTCAATCACTCTTTACAAAAGTAGGCTATATTTTCCTGTTCCACCTACACCATCCTCCAAATTTACTGCCCATAGGACTCCTGGAGGTTGGGCAAATGTCTGGTAAGACTGGATGAAATAATTCATTTTTATCCTATTTCTTTCTGAGTTATTTGCTCACTGGACTCACTGTATCCTGATTACCCAGGATCCTCCCTTATACTATGGTTCTCGCTCTTGGTTATGGATGAGGGCTCGCTTTATTTTCTTACTTCCGAAGAGGACATGGATACCAGATACTGTGGAGCTACAGATGTTTTCTTGACCTCTCTTCATGCAGGCTGAGTGATAAATCTTTCCCTGGAAGTAAGACGCACCCCCATCCCAAATTGTCAATATTTGCGTGGGTGGTATAATGGTAAGCCTAGTTGCCTTCCAAATTTTCAATATTTTATTTATTCAATTATTTTTCTCAAAAGAGAACTTTAAGAAGTCAAGTCACCAACCCTTTTGTTTCATTTTGTATCAGCCGGTCCAACAAATTGGTACTTTTAAGGGAATAGAAGATACAACAGAATCTGGCTTTTTAGGTGCAGGCTGTAGGCTTTTTTGTATCATAACCACATGATGGAGGTCTGCGTGTATGGGAGGATCTGAGACTACACGAAATCTTTCTTCCTGATGTCTCAGTCCCTGTCGGTACCACAAAGAACCCATTTAAGATGCTTCTGAGGAATAAGTCCTGCTCCTCCCTGATCTCTGTAGAACAGGGCAGGTTTGCTATTAGCAATGTTCTCTCATTGTGCTGGAGGGAAAACATCTGTTGTCATCTGCCCGCCATCTATTATTGTGTTTTAATAGTCTTGCGTTTCCCACTGGAACACCAGCGATGTTGTACTCTGGATGCTTTCAGTAATCTTCAAAAAAACAAGCATTAAAGGGGACAATTTAAACAAAACAATGATTCCTCCTTGAATTGGGAATTGCCTGTAGGGCAAATACTCTTCTTAATAAAACAATTTTTAAAAATTCATTTATTTTTTTTTTAGTTGCTCTTCTTCCCTCCCCATTCTCTCTCTCTCATTTTATTTCCTTTTCTTTCTCTTTCTTCCAAGTTATAAGTCTCATTTCATATTTTTTTCCTCTTTGCTTTTTTTTACTATTGTTAAAATGTTTAACTGGAGCAAATTCTACTATATTACACAGATACTATAAGTAATACTATGTATTACTATAATACACAGATCTCAAGTTTTGACAAATACACATGACTAAGCACCCCAAAACCTCTAAAGATACATTATGGAATCATCACCCTAGAAAGGTGGAGATCATACTGAAACAGTGTAATTTATTAAAAGGAATTTCTGAAAGTGTAGTCAGTGCGCAACTACTAGTTGTTTAAACAAAATGTTAATAAAGTAAAGCTTAGGGTTTGTAACATTCTTCATAGTTAGTTCTATGAGATTTTTCTTCCCAGTGTTTGGGGGAGGGGGGCTGGAGGACTGTATGACTAACACCCTACGGTCCCTCCGCCCTCAGTAGTGCAACTGTACTGCACACACTTGTTGACGGGACTGTCGCGAGCATCAGACCCTGGCGCCGCTCTGTCCTGAGCCTTCCCACCGCCTTGGGCCGGTGGCACTCTGAGGATGGCGTGGGGGCCCGAAGCTGGCCCGCGTGGGCTCCAGACCAGCGCGGAGGGGAAGCGGACACAGCGCCTCGTCAAGCCGAGCTACAGCTGCGTCCGTACCGATTCGGTTTCCTCTTCATCTGTACCTTTGCGTCTCACCTCCGTGCCACCCAGGCAATCCGAAGAGGCCAGAGGAGCGGAGAGACGAAGGGCTCCGTCCCCGGGAGGGCCCCAGAGAAGCGTGGGGTGCAAACTGAAGGAAGACTGTGCTGACTCGGGAGGCGGAAGGGCCACGGCTGCCCCGGAGCGCAGCGTGGAGCAGCCGGCCGGGCCCAGGGCCGGAGCGCAGAGCGGTTCACAGCCTCGCGGAGGGCTGAGACAGAGCCAAGGTCCAGAAGAGTGGGCGGGACTGGACAGGGGCTGCCGTGGGGAGCAGTCGGCAGAGCCGGAGGAGAGGGTGGAGACGCGTGTCTGGGCCCTCAGCTGTAGCCCTTACCTGCAACCTGGTGGGCACAGAGGCCCCTTGAAGCTTCGGCTAAAAACCAGAAAAACCGCAGATGCCAAACCAGAGTTGAATAAAACTAAGTTTCCACTAATCCGATGGAAAAGGATGACTGAAAAAAACCAAGTTGGCTATGGCAGAATAAAGCAAGCCTACTTCTCCAGTACCCAGGTCTGTGTGCAGACTCATAGCTATGTTTGTGGAAGCACAAGGGGCTCCAGAAGGACTTACAGAAACTGTTGCCCCAACTGTTGCCTGTGGAGAAAGAGAATGTAGTTCTAGTGTGGAGAAAAGACCTATTTTTATTGCTTATAGTTTTGTATTAATTTAACTTCCCACCCCCAAGACAAATGACTCATTGTTATATAAGCTCAAATATTTAAACTGACTCGCTAGAAGGTACATTTAAGATTGTACTGAAGGAAAAAAAGATTGCATTGATGCAAAAAAAATTCTTGGATTTATTCCAGTTTCCACACAACACTTGAAAGAGTAACTGCTATTTCTTTTTATCTATAATAATAGTAAGGTCGACTTACACTGTTTTTATGTACAGTCATGTTTGTGTGAGAACACAAATTTGGATATTAAAGAATTACATGACAAGTTAATTTCATCAGGTAAGTTAATGGAACCAAGAACAATGATTTAACTTTGAAGCCAATCCACCAATATTGTACATACATCCATCCTTTGTTTGCTTTTTTCTCCCCCTTTCTCTGCCTTCCTTCCTGCTCTCTGGCCTTCTTTTCTTTATTCCTGCCATATTTGTTTTGTTTTGTTTTTTTGAGACAGGGTCTCACTCTGTAGTTCAGGCTGGCCCTGAGCTCACTATGGAGCCCAGGCAAGTCTCAAACTCACAGCAATCCTCCTGCCTCAGCCTTCCAAGTGCTGGGATGACAGGCATGAGCCACCACGCCCGGCTTTCCTGCCATATTAGCATTGAATCCAGGGCCTTCTCCCTTTTATTTATTTTACTGAGGCAGGCTCTAGCTATGTTGCCCAGGCTGGGTTTGGACTTGTGATCCTCTTGTTTCAGCCTCCCGAAGTGCTAGGATTATAACTATGCACTGCTAAGCTTGGCTTTAGTTTTTTGATTTGTCCTTTTGCTTCACCATAAAATACAAATTGAATAATTTATTTGAAGTTTTTAGGGCCTCATGGTAGAAACATGCTCATATAAGCAGCATGCTTTTCTCTGAGGTGAGGCGTTTGGTGAAGTATTCAACCATAGGATCTTGTCGCAGAGAGGTACAGTGCTCCTGTCCAATGGGGTATAGCAGAGGTGGGGGGGCAGAGCTAGAGGGAGAGGGAGGGGGAGAGGAAG
>PVIC010044924.1:0-14795 GCA_004025085.1 Thryonomys swinderianus
CACTGGATCTTCTCCTTATCCTTTCTATGGGAGGCTATTATGGGTTCCTTCCAGTGGAATCACTTATTTGTCATATTCATAATACTATTGGCCTTGCTATTTGGTCCATGTATCCTTAACTGTTTTTTTTTTTTTTACTTTTGTCTCCTCCAGACTCAAGGCAGTACACCTACCTAAGATGACAACCCATGGAGTCTATCAAGGACCTTTAGATAGACCCTCTGCAGAGTGACCCTGACTGATGTTACAGCTACACCCCTCTCCAGCTTGAAAAAGTTAGATTGGTCTTTGCCCATTTGCCCCTCACAGCAGTTCAGGTACCTCTTCAGAGGGGGGAATATTATAGGTAGAAAAGCCAGCTAGACATGTGTAGGCAGATAGAGAGGGCTGGCCCTTGAAAGACTTGCAAAAAAGGGGATCCTTCTGAAGGTCAACACCATCAATGAGAAACTACACTACAGGCCTCATTCTCCTCCCAAGATGAATTCTGTCTTGAATGACCAGAAGGACACTGGTTGTAGAACTTTCCCTTTCCACACAAACTGCTATGTTGGTGAACACATTTGCTCAAGCAGTTGCTCTCAGCAGCAGGAATCACACAAGCCACCCCAACAGGGAGCACTCAACAATCCATTGCAAGTACTCTGCATTCAGGGAAGAAGTCAAGGGAATGGTGCATAAATATCCAATATGTCTATGCCTGATCTCTGCACACACCACCATAATGCATACCCCACACTTATTAAGAACCACCTGAACCAGGCACCATATTTTTTACAAATTGGAATGAAAGGCATTCAAATTCACAATCTCAAGAGAAAGAGAAAAGCAGGGAAAACATCAAACATGAGTTATAAGTAGTGATGCAAACAGGCAAAGGCATAAAAGAAGTTGCCCAAGTACTGGAAATTTGAGAATAATATATTAGGAAAATGGATAGGAACAAAACTACCATTTATCATATTTATCTATGTCAGAATCTCTGATACTAGTTTGTTCCTATTATTTTATAGGGAACAGTTAAGTTTTTCCTATGGAAAACAAAAGAATGAGAATGTTTTCAGCAAGAAATGCACTGCAAAGATAGCATCAATGACATCCACTCAAGAAGAAATAGTCAGCTACACACCTCTGCTCCAGGGACACAGCAATGACAGCTAAAATGTGGAAAGGTAGAGTCCAAAAGATAGAGCTGGCACATGATAAATACCTCAGTGTTTTATTTTGTTTTGTTCTGCTCTGCTTTTTTTTTTATGGTACTAGGGATCAAAACTTGGGCCCTTGTGCTTCAAGATAGGCATGGCACCACTTGAGCTAAATCCCCAGCCCAATCTGACCAGCACAAAGGCTTATTGATTTATTAGATGGCATAATCCCACAGAGCAGAAGTATAGAAAAAGAAAAAGGAGACAAAGGCAGGAGAAACTCAGTTCCAAGAACTAAGCAATTCTGTTTGGCCATGCCATGAGGCTGCTGTATTGATTTTCTCATCACAATGCCTAACACCCACAGGAAAAGTGGTTTAATGTACCTCATGTTTTAGGGGGGGGGGGTTGTCCAGGTTCACCTGGCTCAGAGCCAAACCATCACGATGGAAGAGCGTGACAGAGCAAAGATGCTTAGTTCATGGTAGCCAGGAAGCAGAGAGAAATCACACTTCCATGACCCAATCAGACACACCAGAATGTGCTTTACTTATCCCCTGGGCATTTCTTAATCCAGCGGAGTTAACATAAAACAAAAACCAGTCATAGCTGCTTTATGAGATATATATAAATAACTTCTCAGTCTATGGAGGAAAGAAGGCTCCCACCCACAGTTTGCTAAAGCTTCACTTCACAGAGATCCTTTCCTCTTCCTAAACCTCTCATATACACTTCTAGGTTGTGCACTCTGAGACTAAATGGTTACCTGCCTATCATCAGTAAGGAGCTACATTCCAAGAGGTGATAAGGGATACAGTGAGTCCCACTTGCTTGCACTTGTGTGAAATCACTGTCTCCTCCAAAGACAGTTGGTCTACACAGCAGTGGCTGTGGCTAAAATGAATGGCTAAAGATCCAAAGACAAGCTATGACGAGAGGATCTAGTGTCTGAAATGCTAAGGGAGTATCTGATATCATTTCTAAGGACTTGAAATGCAAAGATGTGTCACTAAACCACTGTCAACTGGGCTGGGATCTGGAAACAGACAGTGATTTCCATTGCACATGATAACGATCATAAAATACAAAGTGGAAGCCACAGGCAGGGGAGCAACAGGAAACACTACGTTTCATTTCTTAAAAGAACTCTGAAGAACTGACAGAATAGTACCATTTTGTAAAACTGAACAATGGATGGGTACATGGGTAACATGGGTGTTTGTCATACTATTCTTTTTATATGTCAGAAGGATAGCTTAATAAATAAAATTCAAGAAATTAAAATGCATGTACTCATTGAAATGATAATGATCATTCTGGCAGTGCTAATTTATTTCTATTTAGAATGTATCATGGATTGCTTCTTGGCCTTTTGGCTAAGATCAAGTGTAGAATGTATCATGGGTATTTGAATCCTAAAGTTGTATGTTTTAGTTCATGATCTCCTCTTCCAGTTTATCTTTGTGAAAAATCAATAGGATTTCCAGAATTATTTCTTGTTGACAAAATCACCCAAGGAAATGAGAGATTTTGTTGTGATCTATCTCTAACTCAAGGAAATCATTAAGACACTTAAAAGTGGCTTGAATACATCCTACTGCCCAGTCCAGTTTTTAAAAGTTGCATAGTTGATATCTTGTTCCACTCACACAATTGCCCACTGGAGAAATGATATAAGAACATGGAATGGCAATTTTATTTCTTTTCCGCTCTGTATCTTTTCAGGAGTGCACTAATACCATTGCATTTGAAAGATGTACAGGTGTGAAGTGATTCCTAAATCTTACACTTCTTTCACTTCCCTGCTTTAACATCCTAAATCTATGAATACATAATTCTCCCTCTCACCCTTGACAGTGCACATTCAAAGTGAAGTTGTCACCTTTGCTTACCTGCTAAAGAGTACTGAGTGCCTAAACGTTTCTGGTGAATTAAATGCATAGTATATAGTGACTGTTTAATCTGGCCAGTCTCCTTTTGACAGCCCAAATCAGATTATTTTTCTCAATATAACACTCATCACCCTCCCCTTAAAGCTGAACAAACCCATCTCACTACTTTCTTCAGGCGTTCACAGCTAATGCTTGACCAGAGCTGGAGACTGCTTTGAGCTGCTTTGACAACACAGGGAAACTAAAAGTGTAAGTATAGTTAGTGACTTTTTTCTACATTTTCTCTAAGATATTTCCTGCCCTGAGAAACAGATGTTGGAAGGAAGCAAAGGAAGAAGGACAAATGGGGGAAAAGAAGAAAACTGGCACAATGAAAAGTTCAAGGCCCATCACAGTGACTTTCAAGCTCTCAGCAAAATACACTAAACAGAGACACACCTACATTATTTGGCATTAAAGGTGCAGATTTCTAACACTGTCTTGCTCTATATAATCAAATTATTTTCAGTGATCATTACAAAATGGAATGGATAAAGGCTAGTAAAGTTATAAATATATTTATTTTTAAATAAGTTTTGTGGGTTTAAGAGACACCTACCTGTTTCCTTTTTTAAAAAATGACTTTTAATAAACTCGAAACATCTAATCCTTCTAAATCATAGTGATGCAATGCTTTATTTTCTTGATTAGTTCATTAGCTTTAAAGAAATCACAAATATAAAAAGAAAACATGTTAAATACATTATTTGAATCAATAAAATATTGTTATATGGAACTAAAATGTGCCCTTCTGAAACAAAAGTAATCCATCTCCCCACACACACGGTCTTAACTATTTGCACTGTAAACACAAATAAAAACTCCAACTTTTCAGAAAGAAAGACAAAATTGAGATCACTTACTCCCAGTTCATTGTTTTTGCATGTCTCTGACAGCACTGTTTTTTCTGATGTATTATATAAGCATAGAAATATGTATTATCATAAGGGTGGAGACAAACTAAGCCCTTTCCAAACTAAAAGAACACTAAACATATGCAAACAAATGCTGAGAAGATGTGCAGCTGTTTTAACATATATCTGCTTACAATGTAGAAGGAATGTTGTGACACGGTACTTTGAGCCAGGAACAATGAGAAACAGAGTACAATTTAGGGGTAAAAATACCACTGGATCTTGACAGTCTGGCAAAGTCAGAGCATGTCTACTATTGATTTCAGTTACATCACGTCACATAACTAGTTCTCATGCTGTGTGATATGTTTACAATGGGTGCAACCTAAGCATCAGCTACAGACTTTGGGTTAAAGGGACATGTCACTAGGAAAATGTGAATTTTGTGGGAAGCTTCAGTTTACATTGGTTTGTCCACAGGTATGTGGCTATTTTTATATAGTGAAAGGCTGATTTTCCACAAGCAAGGCTCCCTAGGCCTTAAATAAAGCCACATGGGTCACACAGATCTTCAGAAACTGGCTGCTACAGCATAATCTCCAAATACCATTGTATGCAAACAATAAGTGAAACAAGTCTTGTCTTTACCATGTTTCTAAACTATGCATGTAGGCATAGTCTTTAAAGCTCACAGGCAGTGATGTTCTCTGAGTGCTTCAGAGCTCACCTTTTGAGTTCCTAGCTATAAATATTTTGTGCCAGATATACTGTCTTGAAGAATGCAGGGTGATTCCCCTTTCTACTGAACTTCCTATTGGTTTCAAGAAATAGCAAAGAAAGCATGTGTTTAGTATCTGCTAGAAAATGTTTCTCCAGCAGGACTGTAGATAGAGAGGAGAAAGAAGTCTTGGAAACAAGTGATTTCATAACAAAGGCATGGATCAGGACTATTCTGCAGGAGAAAGTGGGGAAATTTCACTAGACAGCTCCTGTAGAAATCTAACAGGTGAAACAAGTTGAGTTTGAATTTTCATTCATTTAAACTGTGATACCCAAGGGAAGTTTTCCATTTTAGTTTTTGTTGAGCAAATTCATCATGGTCAGAGATTTATATTTAAAGTTAGGAAATCTAGTCTTTGGCATGGTTTATTGGAGTAGCTTTCTTGGGGTAGCTTTGACATCATTGCAAAAACCTCTAATAAGCTTGGACAATTGAGCTGGATATAAGTTTGAATGAAAATAAAAGGGAAGAGAATTTCCAGCTTTATTATAGATTGGCCTTGGGCTATTTCTGGGGAGAAAAGAGAGCTCACCATCAGTGGTCCCAGACAGATTCCTCAAAAGGCAGACATCAGTGGTGGCACAACAGACTCAAGATGGTAGAAAAATACCATGTTGATGAATAACAGATTTTGCTTGTAAGAGGCAACAGTCTGTTTTTCATGGACTTGATGATCAGCTATATAATGTAAAATGTTAGAAAATATTTTGGGGCAAGGAGATTGTGACAATTTTTTACCTCCCTACAGTTTTCTGTAATGGGATTTTATACCTGGAAGGATTCTTACCCTGGAAATGTAAATCAGTTGAAGAGTGCAAGAAAAAAATATGGGTGGCCCAGCTCAGCCATTTTGGCTCAAAGTTCCTGAGATGCCTGATGCTTTGGGATGCAATAGCTCAGCCTTGCATCCAGAAGATTCCAAGGTGATTCTGGGTAGACCTTTTATTTGGTATTATGATGCCCATGGTTGCCATATCCCTAGGTTTACTCTCCAACAATAATTTTATCATCATAAAAAATGAAGGTAAACTCTTTGATCTGTTTTACCTCAACAATGTGTTTGTGTGTATGTGTTTGTGTGTTTGATCAACTGAAACAGGGAAACAAAGACCAGTATCTATTGAGCTTAACATTTGGAGCACAGCACTGAATTTCACAAACATGGCCTTTACTTTTCGCAGTAAATGTTTACTTTAGTGTAACATCAGCCAGCTGTGCATCTCAGTACCTTTCCCTGAAGGACTCAGAAAGTGATCTTTGTGTTTAACCACTTGCTATGAGAAATGGTAAAGTATACACACATGCAAAAGTATCAAACTGGGATTTTCACCCCTATTATGCTCTGCCTAACAGTTTTAGTGTACAGTACACCCACACCACTCTAAGATTTGTCTTTCTTTTAAGTTTTCCTTTGATTCTTTTTGGTAGAAGTAGTCCCATTCAGTACAATGGTACTTCAAGTTTTAGAGGTAGTCAAAACTGAATTGTCAGATTATTCATACATAGATAAAGAAGATGATCCGTTTTGGTAAAATATATGTTTTCATAATAGAAGGGTAGTATAGGTGGATGATGATGATGACGATGATGACAATGACTTTGATGTTGACAACGTCAGCCAACATTCTGGTGACAGTGAAATGGAATAAGACTTGACTGATGCAGACACAGGGAATACAGACCTCCTTGATTCAAATGATGAAGAAGACACCAATGTGAGTGTATCTGACTACTCAAAATGTTGCAAAATGATCATGCAACCAACTGAAATGAGCCAGTGTTAGAACTGATCCAAAAAAATATATTGAGGACTTTGGCAGGGATGAAACCTATTGGACAGAATGTCAGCACTGGCTTTCAGTGTTGGAAATTGTAATAGAATGCTACAAAATACTGTGAAATGCACAAAAGCTGAAATACAAGTGGAAGGTTTTGTATCCACCGATAAGCATACTTAGAAATATATTTATTATGACAATTCACTAGCTGAACAGAAGACATTCATAGGTCTCCTATACTTAGCAAGGTTTTCTCATGGTAATTAGAGGAATGCAAATTACTTACTTAAGTGGGGTGTGGGGTTGAGGCTTGCAGAATACCAATACCGATGACACTGAGGAGATTTGCCTGGGGTTTGATAATAAAAATCACAGCCAAAAAAAAAGAAGGAACTGATAATCTGGCTGTTATCCAGTTATTGTTTGACAGGTTTATGAGTGATTGCCAAGCAATTTACACACCATCTGAATACATGACTGTTGAGGAACATATTGTACCATTTTATGGCCACTGTAGCATCAGGAAGGGCATGCCAAAAACATTTTCAAACTATGGCATAAAAACTTATGCCCTTACAAATGCAAAGACTTATTATCCCTTCAATTTAGAAATTTATCCTGGCACTCAGCCACTGGGTCTTTATTCATATAATAAAAAAAAAATTATGCTGTGAACATACTTGTTGCTCCCATCTCCCAAACTAATCAGAACATGAAATTTGCCAATTGGCTTACCAGTTTCCAATCAATTTTACATTTAGTAAAAGATCATAAATTGAACAACATAAGAACTGTGCACAGAAACACAGCAGAAATTCCAAATGAAATGATGCTATTTGAAAGCAGAGAACTGTATAGGACAATCTTTGTATTTCAGGAAGATGTACGTTGACCTCATATATGGGAAACAAAACCAAACTGGTAGCACTGATGTCAACATTGCACCATGAAGGACTTATTGATAGGGGAACCTCAAGGAACCGGAAGACTGAGATGAAAATTTTCTTCAACAAAACCAAAGATGGAGTAGATGTTGTTGATGAGTTATTCAGCAATTATGATGTCACTTGGAACCCAAATCATTGGCCAATGGTTGTGTTTTACTTGATCCCAAACATATGTGACATAAACAGTTAATAGTTTACAAAGAAAATCACAAGTGTAAAATACCATGGGGAGGGCCAGGGCTTTAATTCAGTGGTCCTGTGCTTGCCTGGCAAGTGCATAGATATGAGTTTGATCCCTGCTACCCCCCCAAAAAAAAAGACTAAGGAGAAATTTTCTTAGAAGACTGAGAAAGGAATTCATAAGAGATCATTTACAACAGAGAAAAAAAAAACACAGTATTTCTGCCCAGGAAACTATGCCAAAAAAATGTAGAGCAAACTGGTGATCTGACAGGTAAAGAGATAAGCAAAGCACCCCAAAGATACACTATAACAGCAAAACTGAAAAGATATCAACTGTGTTCTACAAAAAAGAATGAGAAATCAAAACATATGTGCTATCTATGTAAATAATACTTGTGCGTGGAACAAGTATTTTTTTTTACATGTGAAGTCTGCTGAGTGTGACAATAGAAGTAAAGACTATTTTTGTTGTAGAGTTAGTTCTACTGGTATTTTCACTATAGTTTACACAAGTTTTTATTACTGATGTTATCTTTTAGATGTTGTAAGCAGCTGATATTAAAATGTTGATGTTTATTTTAAACACACAATACATATTAAGAATATAGTACTGTATGGTTTACATTGCATAATATAATAAAAGCCTCCTAACAAAACAATAAGACAGTGAGATATCAAGTATGTCCTACAAAAATGCCAGGAAAGCAAAACATGTACTGTCAATATAAGTGAAACATGTGTATGGAACATGCTGTTGTCATGTGTGAAGAGTCCTTTATGCATGATAATTAAAAAAAGATTACTTTTTATAAAGTGCTACTGGTATTTTCATTGTATTTCATGTAGGTTTTTATTTCTGATATTCCTTTTTAGACTTTATACACCAAAAGCCAGTCAATGTTGAAAATTTTTACGCTTTTTTATAAAAAATCAATATTTAAAATGCAATGCTTGGACTGGAGATTTAGCTCAGTGGTTCCAGTGCCTGCCTAGCAAGTACAAGGTTCTGAGTTCAATCCCTGGTAACCACATAAAACAATACCGGGTATAGTGACTCACGCCTGTAATCCCAGCACTCTGGAGGCAGAGGCAGGAGGATTGCTGAATTCCAGGCTCGCTTGGGTTGCATAGTGAGCTCAGGGCCAGCCTGAACTGCACAGTGAGACCCTATCTCAAACAAACACAAAAATGCAATGCTTTATTTTTGTGATTTTTTCCTGTTAAAAATTCACTGTTTAATAGAAATCATAAAATTAAAATTAATAATTGATCAACAGAAGTGTTCTAAAGAATAAACATGGGTTTGACACAACCATGTTTCTGCCCCTTTGTATGACATACAGACATACAAGGTGAAAAACAAGACAATTTTCCATCCCATGACGTAATAAAATAAAAGGAAGCATGAGCTTTAAAAAGGAAATTCAGAAAAACACTGCTTTCTTCACGTTTCCAAATGAGAAAATACGGGCAAAAACTACAGCTCTAACTCCAGTATTTCCAATCTCACATTTTTTCTGGTTTTTGTCTGTGCAGAGAGCCAGTGGGATTATTTAAGCATCTCTTTTAAAAAGCAAGAATATAGTGTGTTTTAAAGCATGAATTGGGTTGCAAAAGTTATGAAGAAAGCAAAAGGATAGTTGTAGGACAATGTCAGCGGCAATCTGACCACCACAGAGGAAGATGGACTACTTTCTCTCCTTCCTTACTAGTGCCCCTCATGCAGAACCATTAAACAAGGGTATCTGTCAGACACCACCATACAGAAGGAAAAGTCGGAATGCCAAAGAAAATAAGACATAGGAATAAGCAGAGTATTCTTGCAGTTGTAGCACCATAAATCTCACAAATCCCACTCTGGTGACCACTTTAATACAGACCATAGCAATAGTTCAATTAAGCTTTTAGCCTTTGCAGTTTAGGACTTTTTTTTTTTTTTGGTATGTCACAACCGCTGTTGGTATGTAAAAGAAAAAGATGTTATTCTTTATTATAAAGCAAACAGCACCAAAAAGCCTAAAGATTATGTCCAAGGTTTGTAAATAAATAAAACGACTGAGTACAAGTAGAAGTGGAGATAAGAACTTCAGTGCTAAATGTCCACCTTCTATCGCTTCTCAGCCTTTTGGCTAAGATCAAGTGTAAATATCCACCTTCTTTCTAATTCAGTACTCTTTTCTGTATCACATGCTTTCATACCATAGGAAATTAAAACATGTATCTGTATCAAAGAGCTTTATGGACTGTTTATCTAACTGTCCTATTTCATAAAGGGATAATTTTTCTTTCCTTACTCTCTTAATATTGACAGAGAAATGAGCCTATTTTGTTTTGTTTTGTTTTAACCTTAATGAACTTTTAAAAAGTACATAATCTACATTAATTAAAAAATGAATGGGTTAATGAACAAAATTTTAGTGCCACTTAGCTATTTTTAGTCTCCAGTTCTTTGCACAGGATATGGAATATGGAATTTAAAAACATACCAAAATGTGAAAAATAACCAGGTCTTTCTGAATTCTTCCCCACTCTCACCACCACTATCTAATTTACAAAGCATGTCTAAAAGATAGGCATAAAAGTAAGCCAAAGATGCTAGATTCACATTAAAAATTAAAACACTGTGAGACAGATCATGAGAAAGTGCCATCTGACTGGCACAAGCTCTTAAAGTTATAATCAAGCATCGCTGAGCATGTGGGGTGCACATGCACACACAAACAGCAGTTTCAAGACTGTATGTCTGTTTAATCATCCTACCCACTGTAGACTGTTGGTCAGCTGGCCTTGCCTATGGAGAACTCACACGACTTGAGGAGTTGGACTCCTTCAGAAAAGGTTTTCTGAAACTTTTCTCGTTGCTCCTTTCACCAATGCAAAACAAATTGGAAGCAGTTTTACCCAACTCAAATATTTTGGACTCAATATATAGTAGGAAAAAAAAAACATTCTTCAAAAATCTAACTCCTCACTCTGGATCAAATATGAGAACTCCCATTTTCTACAGGAGATGTAGGACTCTTGCATGTCTAGCTTATATTTCTTCCTTAAAACTAACGTTCTCCAATCTCCTTCCCTACCTCACGTTCAACTGAGAAGACAATAGTTACTCAGCAGAAATATTTTGACAAGATGCATGCTGACTATTCGTCCTCAGATAACTGGCTCCACCAAGATGCACTGGTCACTGAATATAAGCTTTACACTAAAGACTGTTAATCTTAATTGATGTCAACACTTAATACAGCCTCTTATAGGCAAAGCACCCACCTTAAATCCAGAAGGACAAAAACAAAGATCAGGTATTTAGTACATTTTCACCTAACCCACCTGAGTTCATTTGTGACCTTTGGATCACTGAATTATTATTTTTCCAGAACAAAACTAACATGAGATGATATTCGTTTTCAACAACCTTTAGAATAAAAGCTACCACAGACAGAAATAAAATTACTATACCCAAACTTATAAAAAAGATACCAAGTAAAACCATAGCACACACATCGAAGCCTGCTTATCTCTTACAAGAAAGTCATATTATAGGCTCACGATTTTGTTTAAGAAATATTCACTGTTTTCCCTGACAGAATTGATGTAAACCTTTCCTGAAAGAAGAAATTAGGATTTTATTCCAGTCAACTTTTATGGCTTACCTCCACTATGGCTATTTACTTGCGCCAGAAAAGATAAATGAATAAATCATATCCGGATACTCACACCAGAGCGCTCAGTTCTAGTCCCTAACATCAGACGTCGCAGCCGCAGACTGAACCCTACTGTAGCGAGGTGCTTTTATTTTCCTTGCAAAGTAGCACCCTCTAGTGGCTTTTCAAACATTACCAAAGACTTCAGGCCAAACGTGACATAATTTGTTTACTATCAAGTTATGTAGGGTCAACACATTCAGGTGAGAACAAAACCTTTCTTAAAGCCTTAAAAGAAATGTCTGTAACCTTGTTCCATGTTTCTACAACGATTTATGGCTTGCAAAGGAAAAGATATTTAAGCATCACTTCTAATTCACATCTAGAAATTGTCTCTAAAGAAATTAGGCAGTAGTTGTGGTTCAATGTTTTCTATCATTATGTTACTGCTAGCATTATCACTGAGATTAATATAAATAGAAAAGTTACTAATTACTGAGAATGTATATATGCATTTAAGTGTCTATTTAAAATTCACAAGTACATAACCTAGGCTCAATTCTCATCTTACTTTAAGGAAGAAATAATTGAGGCTCAGGTAATATAAGTTACTAAAGTTCAAGAACCTAAGAAAAGTTAAAGAAAATTTGAGATTTAATCTTGTTATTACTATTTTCAAGGACTCTCATACTTCCAGTTTCTGTGAGCAGATATCATCAGTAGTTTTTGCATGTATTCTGCCCCATCAAAATCTAAATCCAACAGACTTCTTCAATAATAATGAAATATTAATTCTGTTAAAAGTGTAGTTTAATTTAGGTTAGAAATACAACTTGTAGTAAATACAAGTCAAGTGCTAATTCTTGGATGGCAAAAAAAAAAAATAGTTGCCAGGCAGACAGTTTATTTCCTTGTATTCTGCCATATGTTTTACAAATGGAACAACACTGGCTTAGTCATGATACCCCATTAAAGTAGAAATAAGTATATTTTTATTAAGCACTCAAGAACATTTATTGAATGGCTCTAGAATTCCCTTTGGTTCTGTCACTGGCCCAAGACTTTGATGCTAACCAAATTTCTGTCTGAATAGCAAGAAGTAAACATATAAAAAAGACCCCTGAGATTTAAAAAAAATTCTTTGGATTTGAAATTGCTATAATACACTTGAAATAAGTGTCATGCTGACCTAAATACAGCAAGTAAAATTCTCTTCTGTATTTATGTAAGACTTGAAGAAACCTAGACAAACAAAAAAAGTAGAATATTTATTAAACACCTGCTAGATTCTAGCTAACAATCAATTCCCATTACAGATGTCACTGTGGCAGAGAATTCTAACTCAAGTCACAGATACCTAACTAGAGTCCAGCAGATATGTTACTACATTAAGTGAAGCCAGATATTCAACAGGATTTTCTACAATGAACGTCAGAGGCTGGCAGGAAATGGGAATAGTGAATGAGATTCCAAGTGTGTTTATTAGAACTAAAAAGATATACATCTATATCATCTATCTATCTATCTATCTATCTATCTATCTATATATATGCTACAGGCTACTTGGTTTGGGGTTATAGGTGGGTTCACAACTACTTCCCTACCAGCTCTTATAACCTTTAGTCCTGAAGTACAGTCTCCTAAAGCAAAGTAGCAAAAATCCATAGATACCAGCCGAGTCCCATGCATCCCTGTGGGAGGCTCCTGGAAACATTCGTGGATCGTGGTTGAAATGAGGCTCTGCATACCCGGCAGGGTTTCTTCATACCACCTTACATTCACTCAGTTCTTCTGAACACAGATTCTCTTAAGTTCAGGGGGATCAACATCAAGAAAAAGATTCTTCCTAACAACGTGGCCCATGTTTTTCTGAGAATGTTCACTGCAGCATGATTAGTAGTGTGAATAGTGCAAAATCCATTTTGACTCTGAGGAAAGACAAAAGGGGACTTCATCCTGTTCTCCATCTGCAGCAAGAGGGTCTCTGGGAGAGATTGCTCAGCATCTATGGCCACTCCAGATGCAGGGCTTCCTTTTGTGCAACCTCAGAATAAAAATGCCGATCTGGTAAGCAATTAAAGCAACCTATGAGTCCAAACAGAATTTGGAAGTGAGATATTTAGATTATTAATATGGTAGGTGTGACCATCAACTGTGATATCACAGTGTGTCGATGTGACTCCATTGAAAAATGCCTCTCAGATCTGTAAAGCACAGTTGTGAGTGTGCTTGTGGGGAGTCTCCAGGGGTGAATGGCACAAAGGCCAGTAAAGTGAGGGAAGAAGGCCCATAGAGATCATGGGAAGTATCGACCAATAGACTGTAGCCTGGATGGGCGGGAGAACAGGAAGTAGGCACGTGAACTCCAGACCTGATGAGCATCTTTTGCTGCCTCACCTGTGGACATTAGACTCCGATTTCTTCAGACACTGTAGGCTCACACCAGGCACTCTCCAGAAACCTCCCAGGCCTCTGCTCTTTGACCAGTGCTGCATCCTTGATTCCTCTTGCTTCACAGCTTTCAGCTTCTTGGACTGAGAAGCTTCTGCATGCACTGTGGACTCTCCTGACTCGGATTATATGACCCTGTCCATGCATTCCCTTTGTATAACTAAATATATAAATACAGGCATTCTATCAATCCCACCAATTCTGTATCCCAACAGAAACCTAATCAATACAGCATGCCATACCATTAAAAAGGAAACCATGATTTCATGGGGAATCACAATTATAAACAAAAGTGAAGAATATCTACCAGATTCAACAATTCTTAGATTGAAAAACATGAGACAAAGTCAAAGAAGTCATAAACAGCTGAAATTTATAGGTACAATTTTGTGTATCCTGGGTTTTTTTTTTTGCTGAGTATTAACATTTGCAAAATAGAACTCATGTCTTAGAGAAAAACAGTGCCATTTTATATCATTTATCAGCATGTACCATATACATGTTTCTTAAAGTTGCATTAGTAGGAGGCTGGAGTATTACCAAATAGAGTATAATAGGATATATATATATATATATATATATATATATATATATACACATACATACACACACACACATATGGGGTTTTTGTTTTGTTTTGTTTGTGGTACCGGGAATCAAACTCTGGCCCTTGTGAATCCAAAGATGGCGTGGTACCACTTCAGCTAAATCCCCAGCCCCTTGGAAATCTGTATTTTTAACTAACCTTGTTATATGCCTTTGAAAAGGCATTAAAGCACTAACAAAACTACTTTCCAAAATTAACAAATTCCATACACTTACTTGGAATTTAGATTTGTGTGAACCTTAGAAATTGTAATTTGCCTGATTCTGATGGAATAATATCGGAGAAAAAGTTGGCAAGCAAGTTAGAAACGATGAGAGATGAGTTCTACACTGATAGCCAAAAGATTGAATCTAGCTCTGGTTCAATTTATAAATTAGCATAAAACTGATCTGGCCAATTAGCACTCTGGGTCTCAATTCATTGCATATAAAATGAGGAATTTGTCCTTTCTTCTTCTGAAGTGACTTGTGTGAC
>PVIC010044925.1:0-14831 GCA_004025085.1 Thryonomys swinderianus
AGAAAAAAAGAAAGAAAGAAAGAAAGAAAGAAAGAAAGAAAGAAAGAAAGAAAGAAAGAAAGAAAGAAAGAAAGAAAGAAAGAAAGAAAGAAAGAGAAAGAAAGAAAGAAAAAAGGAAAAGGGTAGGGGTAAATAAAGATGGGAGATAAAAACTTTGATGGTTACAAAAAAGGAAACAGTTTATGCCTACAGGGCATGGGGGTTTAGGGAGGGCAGGGGAATGGGAACAAATGAGAATTAAGATGTGTCATGTTCTCATACAAATTCTCAATGTTGAATGTGATCATAATGCATATATAAAATTTACCAATAAAATCAGTTTTTAAAAAAACAGGGTGGGAAAAACAATTGGGGAGTGGTAGAAACCTACTCTTAGAATTTGGGTCAACATGGCACTATGGCAGGAACAGCAAAGAGTGCCTACGTGTGTGGGCGAGCGGCGCACTCCAGGTATGTGCTACTGAGCCCAGGGCATCTGAACCCCACTTGGCCACCATGCGAGGAAGGGTCTGTCTTCGCTTGGGTGTGCCAGGTCTGGGTTTCCCTTCTTTGCCCACATGACGTGGTCTCCTCCTTGATGCACTGCGTGGGCCTTTCTAGGAGCTGAAGAAGTCACGTGGATAGACATCAGTATAAAGACAACGTTGCCTAAGTCCTTTCTTCCTTTGCGTGAGAATGGGTTCCCTCGCAGGGAAGGAGGCCAGCTTCCAACAGCACAGGGCCCCACCATTAACTGGGAAAGGGGAAGGTGCTACACATACCTGGGTATAAATAATGTCTAAGATATAAATAATGTCTCTTTTTCAGACAAGACTTAAAACCAAGCACACTATTATTACATATTGGAATTGGTAAAGTAGTTGCAGGAACAATTGTGTTTTGTTTTTCCTTTTTTGGAGACAGGGTCTCCCTTTGTAGTTCAGGCTGGCCCTGAGCTCACTATGTAGCCCAGGCAAGCCTCAGACTCAGCAATCCTCCTGCCTCTGCCTCCCTAGTGCTGGGATGACAGGCGTGAGCCACCATGCCTGGCATTGTGGTATGCGGTGTTGGTGGGCGTGAGTCTCCATGCCCAGCATTGTATGTGGTTTCCGGGGATCAAACTCAGGACCTTGTGCTTGCGAGGCAGGCGCCGGAAACACTGAGCTAACCTGCTGGCCCCAATTGTGTATTTTTGAAGATAAATGATGATACTGTAAAGGTTTTGATTTTTTAAATAAGAACATTTCTTTGGTCATCCTAAACGATGCTATTCTCTGAAACAGAAATCTGTTTAAATAAATGTCCATGTCGTGAAATATTTTAAAATTGTTTTTGTAAATTCTTTGAGTGGTTTGCGACATCATAGTAAATTCTAATACCTCTTATTACTAGTGGTTATAACTTGTAGTGGAAAAGTGCAAGAATGCACAGTAAACTAAGGCAATAAAATACCACATTGAATAAATCCACACCAAAATTCTCATGAAATAACCATATATTATTCATAAGAGTAATTTCATGTTGTTGTTCTGGTCAAATCAAATAATGAAATGAATTTGGAAATGGAACTTAGGTTTATTGAAATCATGATTGCATATCTCTCCCTTTCTTCATATTCAAAAGGTTAAAACATGACATTTTGGATCCACATTCTACACAATAAGTAGTTTAAGTGTAATAATGAAATTCCTTGTATCTCAGCACTGGACATTTAAATACTGTCAACTGCATGGAACTGCAATAAAAATGTGGAAATAGGGCAGAGATTTAGCTCAGTGGTTCCGGCGGCTGCCTCGCAAGCACAAGGCCCTGAGTTCAATCCCAGTGACCACATACAATGCTGGGCGTGGAGATTCATACCCACCAGCCATCAATACCACACACCGCAGTGCTGGGCGTGGTGGCTCACGCCTGTAATCCCAGCACTCGTTGCCTGGGCTACATAGTGAGCTCAGGGCCAGCCTGAACTACAAAACAAGACCCTGTCTCAAAAAAAAAAAAAAGTAGAAATAAAATTTTATATATATATATATATATATATATATATATATATAAAAGGTGCTCTTTCTTTTGAAATTTATTTCCTACATATTCATGCAAATAAAATTTAAATGTAAATTCAGGGATTCATAATCACACATACACCTTTATATGTACAAATGTATGTGTATTTGTATCCGAACAGTACCAATCTGTCTGTGTGCCTATATTTGTAACTTAAATTTTTACAAAACTGCTGACAACAAAGGACATTCCTAAATAGTCCTTTGCACAACACAGCTGAAGTTACAAACGGCCTCACTAGCTGGCAGGAAACGCCCTTTGGGCTCTGAAGCAGCTCCTGGCCCTCCTGTCTCGGGTGAGAGCAGTGGTCCCTTAGCTTGTCACTGTCCAGTGATATCCAGCTCACCTGAATGGAGAAAAGATCGTTCTTTACAATGTATTTTGCAGTTTCAAAAATTAAGGGAAATTTAGAGCACCCCCACAGCCGTGGCCGGATCAGTGACTACTTTTCTTTAGACCCTACCCCGAGACCCACCTGTTTAAAACAAGTTCCTGCACTGTGCTTATAAGACCAAATTAAATGATCCCTGTGGTGGTTGCTTATTTTTCCAGTATTATGCTCTTCTTTATCTGTACCGACATCTATTTTTTCGTCTATTTCTGTGTCTGTGTGTGCATGTCTGTGCGTGTGGATGGCAGTATCATAAAGCACAGCAATTTTCTACAAGCCCTGACATCACACTGGATTGGAACTGTGGCTCTACTACTAACAAGCATCATCTTGAGCAAATTATGTAAGCTTTCTATACACCAAACTTCTAAGTGTGATATGTGGACCGCGATGTCAGCCTCCCAGAGATACGGTGAGGACGGCAGGAGCTGAGCACGAAAAGCAGCTTCTGAATAAACCAGCCCAAGCTCGGAATGAAGGTGCTCATCTCCAGGAAACTGCTATTTAAATTCTCCCGTGAGAAAGAAGCTTCTCGAGTCAACACCAAGATTCAGCATCCGTGTTGCCAGGGATGTCAGTAATGTTGCAAGTCAGCGAGGCCCACGGGGCCCTCAGTTCTCGAGCTGTCCGCCGGGCCTCATCCTTCGTTCTGGCAGATGCCTGATCATCCCACGAGTCCCCCATAGAAACAGAATAAAATATAAAATAAAACATAGGAGCCCACATTTTAAGTTGATCACCCTAAGCATCTCTCTCAGATATGGTAAAAAGTTTGGCACTATTTTTTTTTTTTGGCCTTTTGGTACTTAGACCAATACCAGAATGTTTTAAATTTTGGTTATATACTTTAAAATAAAGCCAATCAGGCAAACATGTCCCTTTATCCCACATACACGCTACTGTTTGGTTAGCAGTATTTTTTTTTTCTCACTTGTTTATTGCTTTTCTATGGTTAATGTATAATCCTGTGAGGTGGGACATTTTAACCATTGTAAACCATAGTCCAAAAATATTCACTGGTTCAGGGTTGAATGTGTCTCACACATCTGTAACTTTTTAAAGTACAGGCTTTATAAATAGGGATGATTTTTCTCCTTCCCTCCCTCTTCTTTGCCTCCCTTCACCCCTTTCTCCTCTTCTTTTAGTATATAACTAGTAGTGCTCGCTTCGGCAGCACATATACTAAAATAGTATATAACTAGTATAAATGATAAGCCTAATATATTACTTGATTTTAAGTTCTTATTTTACTGGAAAACAGTGCACCTTGCTTTTCTGGTAAAGGTGAAGCTACCAAATCCTTAACATCTTCAATGCCTACTGTCTCATCTCCGGGGAGGTATTTTCATAACCCTGTGGGGGAAGATCTGTGAGTCAGTTACATTCTTCAGGTCCTTTGGACAGGAAAGGGATTCTTCTACCCCAGTGTAGAACCAACCCACATAAGCAACGAACCCAAATGTTAGGAAACTATTTCAAAATGTAAAAATAAAGCAGGAAAAAACGAAAGAAGAGAGAATATATAGAGATGGGGAAAGAATCCCATTAAAAATGACATTTAACAAAACCTTTGCATATAAATGGAGTTTAATAGGTGAAAAAAAGAAAAGGCCCAGTATATAAGTGCAATAAAACAGCTAATTCTGTACAAACTTGAGCTTACTGTCTTATGAAATTGAAATATAACATCGTGGGACCCAGGATATAGCTCAGAGGTGCTGTGCCTGCCTGGCAAGGGTAAGATCCTGAGTATGTTTCCCAGGAACACAAAAAAGGAGGAAATTAGAAGATAATTTATTATTTATTGCAAGTTGTAAGACGAGAAATAGCTGCTGTGAGTACCTACAAGGAGGAGCCTCCAAAAGTGACATTTCCCAAGGTGTCTCCTTTAGATGGTTCTTCTATAGATAAGCACAGTGCAGGAACTTGTTTTAAACAGGTGGGTCTAAGGTTTAGGGCGTAAAGAAAATTAGTCACCGACTGGCCGAGTTCAGAGGAAATGGCCTCAAGGCACACCACGTGCGTGTTTTTCTCTAACTTCACTGGCGCATTCTTGGTAGACATTGTTTATGAACACCTGCATCTTCAGGAATTTGTAACTGTACGTGACGCAGCTTGGCTATGGTCTTTTTCCCTGTTCCCCGGTCTTCCCACCACCTGCCCCATTTAAGTTCCTCCAAGGCCAGCCCAGAGGTAGGGAGCAGATATCAGCTAATCCCTGAAGCAAGAAGTCCACCGGCCAGGCCGAGATGGTGCTTGTCACTCTCCTAAGCTAACAAGAGGCTCCCCGTAGTAATCTGAGCGAGCAGCTTCAGGAAAACATGATGTGTATGAGCAAGCGTTGAGGACGGCCAGGGCCCTGCGGGAGGCGGAGGGGGAGGGTCCCCAGGGGATCCCACCGTGAAGGAAGCAGGTGGGGAGCTCTGGCAGCGGGAGGTCCACGGAGGGCACAGGCAGCCAGGAAGAGGGTCGAGCCAAAAGATGAGGCCAGGGTGAGTCAGTCAAGACACTCTGAGGAGATGGCCAAGGCCAGGGCACCAGAGGCACCAGAGGGTTAACAACAGGGGCATCGCCGCATCGACAGGAGCCTTGTCAGGAAATAGCCTATGCACACCTCTCGGAAGTTCCAAGCCGCACTTCATGGTGTCTTCAAAACTACGCCTGCTACACATCCTGAGTTCTGATGGGCCCACTTCTAACTCAGTCTCTCCTGCTTGTTCTCCCCACAGGCTGATCTCGACCTTGCTGAAGTCCACGCCTTCCTTTGAACAAAAACCTCTAGGCCCCCGGTGGTAAATCCTGGCACACTTGCCCCAGAAGCTGTTGGTATCACTGCAAGCCCCGAAAGGGGAAAGACAACAGTGCTCTACATGGTCCACCGCGAGGGGCCTAGACAGTCCCTTCCGCAACCCACCCAGAGGCCTTCCCAGGGTAAGCTGCCTGCCTTCCCTGTATAAAGGCTGCTGCGTTCCCCTTTCACTGTACAACAAGTACTTTGGCTCGGTGCTCTTTGACTCTACCTGGCCATTCTTTCTGGGTTGACAGAAGAACATTAGCCTGGCCGTGACAGCATATTCTGCCTGTTTCTTTCTCAGAAGGAAGGATTTTTACCTGCGCATTCTGATCCTATCTTCTTATCCTTGGACAGTGTTTGCACTCACTTTTCTAAAGCTTAACCAGCCGCATGGCCTGAATTAGTACTTCACGTGATGTATATGCCATTTCCTTTGTATGCAGCCAAGTCTCTTGAAGGCCCTTCCTGCCTGCCTGCTGATGAGCTGGTTAACTGAACTGTTACAGTTTAGGACACGCGTAGGATCAAAGTCCTCAGAGAAGAAGCACACGCTGAGTAGAATCTGAAAAGACCGAAGCTTATGTATTTCAAGAGATAGCAAGATGCCAGAAGTGGAGAATAAACTAGATGCAGACAACCCTTGAATCTTATACTACTAAGAAGTCTGCAGTGTTTCTTTCCTGCTATCAAACTAGAAATAGAGTCTAGTGAGTTTGAATGGGGAGTTGACCAGGACAGAGAAGGTTTCAGAAAATGAACTAATCCTACCTGCGTTCTGAGGTGTTAATCCTGGATCTTTAAACTTGTCACCCACTTGTTTGTGATCCCTAAAGCTTGTGCCCAATTTATGGAGAGGAAATGACCTTAAATGTTTTCTTTGGCCAACCGGACAGCTAGCAGTACTGCTAGGTCCACTATCAGCTAATGGATTATTTGGTATTTCCAACTGTTCTGTGGCCTGGGTTATACATCATTTCAATATATAGATTTATTTTGAAACAAGCCCCACCGCATATATATCAAAAAGAACAAGCTGTAAAATGTGTCCTCAGTAATCTCAGAAGTGGTCAAACTGCCCCGGCCCCACGCTGCTCTCTGACACAGGTAAACACTGGCTCAAGGAGGCTGAGCCTGCCATCCCGGCTCCGCCCTGAGGATTCCCGCACGCAAAGGAAAGCACTCGCTTCACGGCCACGGAGACCTCACACACCAGCGTGCCGCCCCAAGACGCTTTCAAAGTGCTGAGCTCTCCCGGCTCATAAATTGACCGTGACAGATCCGTCAGTAACCGCCTTTTAAATGCCTCCCTGGGATTCCAGGTTTCCATGTTAGAAGAGCTGGTTTCGTTTTACATCTTGTTAAATTATGGTGATGCTTCAGCTTTTCCCTTTAATAATGTTGTAAATCTATTTCCGAGCCCAACGCCTGGGCTTAGCAGCGCGTCCATCAGAGATGGCTTTTCCCGTGGACACCAGGGCTGGTGCCCACAATCCCCCTGGCTCCTAAAATGAATCGCAGCGTGGGCCCCAGAGTGCCAGGACTCGTGCCAGACTACGCGTCTCCCTGAGAACGCTCTCCAGTCTTGACCCTCTGTGATTTCTTTGCTCAGTGTACGGATTCCAGCTGTTTTCTAATTCCATGTCCTGCAGAACTGAACCTAGAACAATAAATGGGCACATCTGCCCCATAAACGAGAGCGGTAGTAGCGTCCCAGACATCTGAATGCAAACCCCTAGAAAAACAGGTAACGGAAAACCCAGTCTTTCCCTACATTAAAGATATTATGTCTTTGTTACTTAAAAAAAAGCAGTTGATTATATAAAAAATGTTGCCTTCTCCTCCCACTACTTTTCTCCTCTAAAACTATTTAATAGTTAATTTAACCAGTAGTATTATAATAGCTCCATTATTCACTAATGGAATAAAGTGCACCTAGTTGCTACCACACAGATTTCTATTTGAGAGAGATAAAGTAACTATCTCAAGACTGGGGCGATAATGTAGGTGAGTGGTAATTGGAAGACTAAATACCACCGCTGTGAGCGGAGAAGGAGCCGGGCTGGTGCTGATACTTCCCATTAAGTGCACTGGAGATCGCTCGACATACGCTGCAGAGCGGCAGGTTTATTAATGGAGCAGCGCTGGATGCCTGCAAGCGAATCCCAAACTCCCATTCTGCCCCCTCTGCCCCTATTCCTTGAGAGGATTAAAAATAACCAGTGTTTCTGAGCGACACTGTCAAAACTCTGGGCACGACGGAGTAGATGGAAGACTCTGCGATGATTTTAGACCATCAAACATCAGCTCACCGGAAGGTATTGAATAAATTAAGCCAAAAGCATAAAGCCCAGGCTGACGTGTTTGAACTTCTCAGCAAACACTCTTCATACATGTTTAATCGCTCCACTGAGACCGTCACTGTTTGGAGAGGTTCCAGGCGTTATTTCCGCTCCATTAGGAAGCTTGCGGGGCGTCTACTCCTTCACCTAAAATGATTGATTCTATAAATGCCTTTCCACTTACTGACATGAACACTAATTGAGTTTGTGTATAGATTAAAAGAAAAAGTGTGTTTTCAGACAATGTTCAAAATTATCGCTGTCACTTAAATTCGTTCTAGTAGGAGAAAATGGGATATTTAAATAATGACATTCAATGTCCGATCTAAATTGGCTTTTTATAACAAGGTGTACAGCAAGCTAAATTAGAAAGCTGGGGGAGAAAAAAGCACAAAAACAGATTTTTCAGCACAAAAACAGTCGCCTCTGAAGAGAGTACAAACATTTGTGGATGTGTTAATACTTTGTGCTGGCAGCTTCCGGTTCCCCGTCTTATGAAAAATTTATTTATTATAAGAAAACATAAAAGTCTTATATTCTGTTACAGAAAGCTAACCCCTAAAATATCTTATTATTTAGATCTACTTGGAAAGGAAGCTAAATGCATCTACAATCCTCTACACAGAGAAATAGTGAAGTATGCATTCTTTTACTTTTCTAAAATGCATTTATAGTTTAAAAAGATAAAATGTAGGGCTGGAGATTTAGCCCAGTGGTTCCAGTGCTTACCTAGCAAGTGCAAGGTCCCTGGTTCAATCCCTGGTAACCACATACAGTACTGGGAGTGATAACTCATGCCCCCTGGCGATCAGTACCACACACCACAATGCCAGGCGTGGTGACTAACACCTGTAATCCCAGCACTTAGGGGACAGAGGCAGGAGGATTGCTGAGTTCAAGGTTTGCCTGAGCTACATAGTGAGTTCAAGGCCAGCCTGAACTGCAAAGCGAGACCTGTCTCATGACCTTATAATCTTCACATTTATTTAACCCAAAAGACTGTAACCCAATCAAAATTCTTAAAACTTTATCAAAATTGAGTACAAGCACTAAAAAGCTATGGCTATAATAGTTTTGATGTTGCAGAATAGAGTTTTATGAATTGCTGTGTAAACTGTAGACATAATGTATTTCTTTTCAATTGTCATATCCCATGTAAAAATGTAAACCACCTTTGGATCAGAGTTTTATTACCTTGAGCCTCTTTTTTTTTGTTTTGTTTTCTTTTTCTTTCTCTTCTAACAATTATTCTAAAGTCTTCTGAAGAACCCTCTTTAGTCTTCTTATTTTAATATCCAGAGTCCTCAGCAATACATTCCTAGTTTCTGATTAAATTGTTCTTTCTAAATAACTGAATTTAAAGAAATACATGCTACATGAAGAAGAAAGAAAAAGTGAGATTTTCTGTTTTCTGAAGACATTATATGATCTACAGAAAATAACAGAACCTTCACAAAAAACTGTTAGAACAGTTAAGGTCAGTGATGTCACAGGACATAAAATCAACATAGAAAAAATCAATATTTCTATCTGCTAATAATAGTCAGAAAATAATTAAGACTAAATCCTACCTAAAATAGCAGAAAAATTAGAATGCTTAGGTATAAATTCAATCAAAGAGATGAAAGACTATGACCTGAAAAATATTAAAATATTTATAAAAAATACTGAAGATAAATGACATATATCCCATCTTAATAGACTGGAAGAACTAACAATATTTAAATGCCTATGTTATTCTAAGTGATTTATAGATTCAGTAGAATCCTTTTAAAAATTTGAAGATATTCTTAATAAACTAGAAAAAATAATCTCAGCATTTGTATGGAACCACAAATGTTCAAATTTTGAATAGGTAAAGTAGTGTTGAACAAAAAGAACAAAGCTGGGGGTACCATATTACCTGATTTCCAAATATATTACAAAGTTATAATATTCAAGTAGCATCACACTGGTATAAAAAACGTATCAGTCAAACAGAATAGAGAGCCCAGTTATAGTTAATTGATGTTTGACACAGGTGCCAAGAACAAATGGCAGAGATAAGCTCTATCAGGAAAAGTGTATATATACATGCAAAGGAAACCACACCTTTATCCCAGCCTGCATCCAAGTAGAATGCACCAAACTCACAAAGATAAGACCTGAAACTGAAATTACCAGAAGAAAGCACAGGGAAGAAGCTTAACAACATTCGGATGGACAGTGTTTCCCACATGTGCCCTCAAAGGCACAGTGACAATCAAGGAAAGGAAAAAATGATGGAATTTCATTGCGATACAAAGTTTCAGCACAGGAGAAAAGCAACAGAGTGGAGACAACAGAAAATAAAAGTACAAGAGAAAATTTGCTAGTTACACATTGGGTAAAGGGTTAATATACAAAATATATGAAGAACTCAAAAGAAAAGAGACAAAAATGGGGAAAAAATGTGTATTTTGCAAAATACATACAAATAGGCAACAGATGGGGCTGGGGATGTAGCACAGAGGTGCTGTGCCTGCCTGGCAAGTGCAAGGCCCTGAGTTCAATTCCTAATATCAGGAAAACAACAACAACAACAAATGGGGAACAGGCCTCTGAGAAAGTTCTCAAAATCACTACTCATGAAAGAAAGACATGTTGAGGCTATAAAGATGTGCCCTCTCACACTTGTTAGATTGTCATTATTCAAAAGATGAATGACAACAAGTGTGGGTAAGAATGTAGAGAAAGGGGTTAGTGGGCAGATAAATTACAGTAGCCACTTCACAAAACAGGATGGCGGTCTTTCAAAAAATTATAAATAGAACTACTTTATGATTAAACATCCCATTTGTAAGTACCTATAAAATGGAAGTGAAATTAGTATGTAAATGCTCTCAAACTCATTGCAAACATTTTTCACAATCGCTATTAAAGGCAAAGTTTAAAATCTTTAGTAATATATTGTTTTATTAAAAATAGTAACATTGGGCCAAAGATTTAGCTCAGTGGCTCTGGTGCCTGCCTCATAAGAACAAGGTCCTGAGTTCCATCCTCGATAACCACATACAACAATGCTGGGTGTGGTGACTCACGCCCACCAACAATCAACACCGCATACTACAGTGCCGGGCGTGGTGGCTCACGCCTGTCATCCCAACACTCGGGAGGCAGAGACAGGAGGATTGCTGAGTTTGAGGCTTGCCTGGGCTACATAGTGAGCTCAGGGCCAGCCTGAACTACAAAGCGAGACCCTGTCTCAAAAAAAAAAAGTAACATTTTGCTAGAAATATTTAAAATCTGTTTTTAATTATGAGATAATCCTATGCATTATTCAATAATGGTGAAATTTGTTACAGCTTTGATATAAGATGATTTGCTGACACTGATCAAAATTAAAATGTGTATTCCTTTTGATCCAATAATTAAATTTTTAGTAATGCACAGTACAGTTCTATATAAGAAAGATACTCAGTGTGAACACCTAAAAACAACCAAAAATTGTACAAGCAGGAAGTGGTAAAGTAAATCGTGGTCCATCTATGCCAAGTAGTAAAAGCCCCCAAATACATTATTAAATAAAGAGTTGTGCAAAACACTGTCTACAATACACCTCATTTGTAGGTGATAAATGATGAAGCAATAACGCGCATATATATACATATATATATATGAATATTTAAATGTGCACACAGCCATACACATCACTCTTGAATGAATGATACAAAAGAAATTTGCAAGAAGTTTTTAGCGAGCAGTAGTTCCCACAGGACGCACGAGAACTAGAGAAGATGAAGAGGCCACTGGTCACTGCTGCAAACCCCCGTTTCCTCCTCTTTTTAGGGCCGCACCTTCAGTCAGCGTTAGGCAGCCGCCCTGAGGGGAGCCAGGAAACGCATTCGATCTAGGGAGCAAGTGCCCTTAAAGAAGAGAGACTGCGCTCCTCGGCTCCCCGCAGGCTCGAACGCGGGGACTGGAGCATCGGTCTGACCCAGACGTCAAACTGTCCTGAGAGGGCTGCGCGCGCAGCCCCAGGCCCAGCGGGATCCGAGGCCTCCTCGCGCCTGCTCTCTGACACCCAGGTAAACACAGTGCTAACGGGGTCAACAGGACAGTCCCTGGCGCCCGCCCACGTTGGAATTTAATTTGACTTGCGTTTCATGGGCGTTCATTTCCTTTCCAAAACATAATTTCTGTGAATTATTATTTTAAATAATAAAATAATTTTTAAAAGTAAATAAAAGGACAATTGAGGCACTGCAAAAATCATGTAAGAATATATCATTTTATCAGATGGAAAGCAGAAAATATTGCTGTTTATTTGGCATATGTCTCTTGTGTACCAAAAGTGAAGTTTAAAATAAACTTCTGATAAAGATATATGAGATAATAATTCTGCACTGAGAGCATAGTTACCTAGAAACTCCTATCTTAAATACCTGTCTTGTGTACACGTGTGCATGCGTGTGCATGTGTACATCCCACAAACTAAGCTTCTGGCACACAAATGACCGCGCTCTCGATGAATCAGATTTGATAGACTCACAGAGAACGGACAGGAGGGGAAGGGAGGAAAGAACAGCCAGATTACACTATTGCCAGAGGCTCATTTTATATTCCTCAAAAGAAGATGCAGGTCAGTTTGGTATCTCTCACTTTTTAAACATTTTATAACTCGTCCCCGAATAAGTAAAAAGAGGCAACCGACCCCATCAAAGCAAGTTGTACCGAGTTAAACGTTCCTGTGCGGATGGGGGATTTAATTTTGACCCGTGACTGTAGGGTTGCAACAGGAGCATCCCGACGTGCGCGGGTTTGGTGACATTTTCTGACAGACGATCCACAGGGCGGAGCGGTGGCTTGATGAGTTTTCACCCCCCCAGGGGCAAATAGCAAGAGCTGGAATGTTTCCCACAGGGAGACCCGGTGTCAGGTGCCGGTTCTGTGTTCCGCTTTGCTCTATCCAACATTTCTAGCAACTATTTAGATACACAGTAAGAAAATTTTACAGAAGTGTAAAATCTGGAACTCATAAAAAGCTCAGAAATACAGTGTCAAATGGAAAGTACATCAAGTTGCAGGAGAGGTAAGGATTCGAGAATAACACATATTGGAAAATAGAATGTAAAATTAGAAATCAGTCATTGAATATGTTTAACATAGGCATATGAAAGACTCTACATTAGAAAATATAAAGGATCTCCAAATGGGAAAGCTTAGAGTAATGTCATTTTTAAAAAATCATCTCAATTTGGGTGTGCAATGTGTCATCAAAAAAAGTAATAAGATAATCAGGATATGGTGTGACTTCAGGCAAAAGTAAAATAAATATAATATTTAGGATAAATGCTAATGGTCCAAGTGATGGATCTCGTGGTCTTCAGGATCACTGGAGTGTGCTTGTCTTAAAAGATGAATGGGTAGAATTTTCTGATCCAGTTGAACACAGGTGAATTTTGTCTTTAGACACTAAAAGGCCTAACATGGAAAATAAATTTGAGTTACTGGAGTCAAAAGCAAGACGCCATCAGAATGGAATACATTGCTGGCCTGCTCCGCCCTTCCTGTTTCCTTCACTGTATCCCTTCCTTAAACTTTTAGTGAGTGTTTACCATCATCTACAACTGTATTGATATTTGAGATTCAAAAATCAATTTAAAATCCACTGTCCTTACGTTTTTACAATCTCAACTACTCTTCATATGGAAATGATTCATCTAGTAATGTTTCACCCTCTTGTCTGTGCTCAACTGCTTTCAACTTTTCTTACAACTTCTGGCTTGCAAAACACACAAACGCAGTCACATTTCTATTTTCTGGAACTTCATTTTATTTGTTTAAGTAATGTGAGATTATAAGCAGGTTTCACTGATAGAGTCAAAGCCATTACTTTACTTAGAAAAAATTACATTCATGGCTGATTTTTCTCATGAATGTATAAATGAGTCTTAGTTTCCTGAAACTCTTCACCCAGAAGTACTCAGTAAATACCTGCAGATGTCATTATTTTATTTAGTATGCTTCCAAAGCATGTACAAATAATATTTTATATGCATATAAAAATGCATTAGCTTCTTTTCAATTTGTGCTATTTTATCAGGGGCCTTAGATTGTAGGGCATTCATCTGTTCAGCAGAGATGTGTTTAATACCTATTATATATCATAGATTGGATAATGGTGATGTGATGAAAGGATCAAAAATAGCTAGGGTCCCTGAGTCTAAAAAGCTTGCAAAGTAATGGGGGTGGTATAAAAATGAGTGTAAATTACAGTGCAAATTGTGTACTGTAATAGAAAGCAACAAGTTATTTCAGCTCTATCTGGGGGCTTGGGAAGGCTTTACTGAGGAAATGATGTCTAAATCATGTCTCGAAGACTGAGAAAAATCAAGCAGATAAAGAGTAAGTTTTCTAGGAATAAACTTGAGATATCAGCATCAGATAAAGGGAAACTACGAAATTCAGGTCACATCTCTTTGTGTCAGTCAGTGCTCCCTAAAGCAACGGGCTTAATGCAAGATATACAAATGTGTAAGAACTGACAAGACTGACAGACAGAGACCTCCCACAGACTCAGGTACGGAAGGGCGTGAAAGGCCGTCTGAGGGGCCCTCGAGATCCAACCGAAGGCCTGGAGCCCGGTGTAGGGTCCTCTGAGAGCTCATGTCGAGAGGCCAAAGAGTGTGTGAAGGAAGCTGGAGAGTCTGCCCGGGAAACCAGCAGGTGACACCCAAAGCGAAGAGGAGGCCCTCCAAAGAGACAGAGGGGAGCCTTCCCTCTGCGCCCCCTCACCTACCCCTCTGCTGACAACCTTCCCTGGGCTGGGTCTTCCGCACCCAGAACTACTCCGATTCCATTCGGCTGGGTGTTTCTTACTCAGATTGCCCCAATCAGTAAACTGTACCATTCTTGCTGAAGACTTAAAAAAAAAAAACTGGATGTCATATAAAAACAACTTTCTGTAAAAGTACTAAGGAGCAACAAGGTAATGAGGTGTTATTGAGGTAAAATATAGAAGAGACATTCCAGATGGTTAAGCTTCTCAATAAAAGCTGGTTTTGCAAGGGCTTTGCAAATTCTGACTTTGGAAACATGTAGAAGTTAAAAATAGAAACCTAGTTATCTGCAGGGTGGGGCTATGGTGTCATTGCTGATTTGTAAATTTGGAGCATGAAAAGCGATACCCTTCAGGCAAAGTGCCTACAAATAAAGGAGCCCTTGCACTAGCTCTCACCTTTGAGATCTGTTGCTTCACTCTGGGCACTTTCTGATATCTTAAGTCTTGAGCGAATGGAATTGA
>PVIC010044927.1:0-14828 GCA_004025085.1 Thryonomys swinderianus
AGCCCCAGGAGGAGGAATTCTGTGACTCTAGTGTGGTTGTGCCCGTCCATGTCTGTGCAGAAATACTACTTATAGTAATTGCCCTGTACCTGTGAAACTGAAGAGCCTCATGACTCGTCTGAGCCAGATCCTAGTGCATTTTCTCTGAAAGAATGTGCTGAGCACTGGAGACAGAGCCAGCACTGCCCTGCGCCTCCCCTGCAGAGCTCATCCTCTCAGCACCGCGCAGGCTCCCTGAGAAACACCTCTGAACTCACAGAGCAGGCTGAGGCCCCAGGCGGGGACCCACAGTGCCAGCTGTCCAGACCCACCTACGACCTGTCCCATCGCTGATTAGTGACCACTTGTTGGAAAGTTACACAAGTGGAACAGTCTGTCCTTAGTGCCACACGATGAACATGCACAGCTAGTCTGTGGTTTCTTAGTTTCCTCCGCATCTGGGAAAGACACGGGCTCCCAGCACATTACCTGCAGTAGGGGGCTGGCACCACGGCTCGCGCGCACGCTCTGCTGACCCAGGCTGGGCCTGCTCGTGAGGTGCAGGCGCCTCCTCCTTTCTTCTGTCTGAAGAACACAGGCAGGTTGTGCCGCAGCCGGATGCTTCTGTCTGGGATGAAAGGGGTTAAATGACTGAGGAGGGGCATGCAGAAAAGACCATTCCCGAACAACCCAGGAAAGAGAAGTCAGCAGATATGTCACGAGTGCCAGAATCCTGAAGAAACTGTTGGCGTGTAAACAGGAAAAGAGACAAGATGCATCAGTACAGCCCAAGACCGGTGAGGAAGAGAGGTGAGAGCGGGAGCCACCTCTGTGCAGAGAACTGAGGCCGGAGCACAGGACGCAGTCAGGAACCCGCGGGGGACGCTGCTCACAGGACACGCGCAGAGCCGCGGCCACGGTGAGTGTCCAAACCAGAAAACTAGTCCACTGAGGTCTCAGAGCCGTCATTCCTCTCAAAGTACGAGACGCTGCCCCTGCGCTCCCAGGGCACTCACCCCATAATTCTAACCATCGTGTCTTTTGTTTAAAACCGTTTTGAAATATTTCTTAAATATTCACCAGTTTTCAACCGCCCTTGGTGCACGTGATGGGGAGGCGGCGCCTGCCTGCGGGAGAGCTAAGTTGGCGACATTGACGTCAGCGACGCGCTGCACGCGAGGTCTTTCAGCCCGGATCAGCCTCGGGAGCAGAGCAGGCCGAGAAGGATCAGCGCGGCTGGGGGTCGTGCCCGAGCCCAGGCGGTGAGAGACCCCAGCCGAGGGCCGTCCGCGGTGGGGCCGCACCGCACCGCAGCCAGGGCGCCCAGAGCGGTCTCCGCGGGAGCTGTCAGCGCTCTGCGGTTCCCAGCAGGAAATCAGAGCCGAGCAGGAGGAAGCGCTGTTGGCCGGTTCGTGCTGTTCTGCCGTGGCCGCTCCCAGGCCGAGTACTGCGAACACCAGGCTCACACTCTCCTCCGGCTTGAGCGGCGCCGTCTCTCGGGGACGTGGAGGGGCCGGGCGTGGCCCGCACTGGAGGCCGCAGCGCCGCTTCCCGCAGGGTGGCCTGAGCTGCGCGGGAGCCCAGCGCGCGGCCGGTGCTGTGTCGCCCTTGCTCTTCCGGGCACCCCCGAGGGCGTGGCTCGGGCTCCCGCGCAGCACCCCGCTGGCCGCGCTCTCCTGCTCCGCGGATCACCCCAGCTCTGGGACGCGCACCTGCTGCTGTCTGCTCTTACGCGTTGGTCTCCACGGGTCACGCAGCGTGCGCCTGTGTGTGACCCAGGCATGTCCACATCGCTGCGTGTGTGTGTCCTCCTCGGCACAGGCCGCGTGTTCTCTGGGTCACTGTCCCTCTGTGGGCCGCTGCGATCCCAGAGAATGGGGAGTGGCCTAGAGAAGTGACTGGAGCCAGGGCGGGCCTGAGCCGGAGCAGAGGCCCGCAGGGCTGCCCGGGGGTCTCTCTGGCGCGGGCCGTGCAGGCTCCTGGCTCTGGGCTCCCGGCCCCGGTGGCGACGGCCTGCACGCCCTCCTCGCGGGTCAGCCGGGCCCTGGTGTCTGCTTCCTTGCCCACCCTGCTTTCGTCTTTCCGAGTCGGAGCCACGCTGGCTGGCCCTGCAGCCAAGGGCACATCCTCACTGAGAAAGGCCTGTTTGTGCCAGGCCAGCAGCGTTCCCCTCTGTGCCGAGTGCACGCACAGGGGTTTCCTGGCTACACCCCAGTGTCATCCTGTGTGCCTGTGACTCAGCCCGCCTCTGCCCCTTACCTGGCTGCTCTCTGCCGCTGCCAGCTCTGTCCTCCGCCTGCTCTGTGCTGGTCTGTGTCTGGAGGACGGAAAACTCCCAGCTAAGACAATGGAGTGTTTTCTCAGGGGAGCAGGAGATGGTCTCCTGGGCCAAGCTTGATGATCGGGTTAAATGAATACAGCCTGCATGGCTGCTTCCCCTGGGGCGGAGAAGCCCCTGAAGATCGCTGCTAACCTGGGTGCCCGCGGCCGATTCCCTGCCAGTCCTCTGTGGGACCCACGTCCACTGTGCAGTACTGCACTCTGTCTGGACTCAAACACAGTGCTGCGAAAAACTCAGTTCTTAAGCAAATACCCACTGCACAATCTGGACCCTTCCGCTCCCAGTTCTGTGGTCTGTTCCCTGCAAGATGAATAAGAAGAAGGAGGTGAGAGGGATGAATTTCATCCAGAAAAGTGTCTTAGCAGTTGATAAAATGTGTGAGAAGTGGAAAGCACAAAACAAGATTTCAAAAATGCAGGACTTCTGAATCTATACTTTCACTGGAGTACTAAAGTATCTATCAGAATTTAATCTCATTGTTGGTTCAGTAGAAATACTGATTCCTAGGGATGTACCCCTGGTCCTAAACTTAGCCCAACCTTTACATTAGTCCTAATCCTACTTGTAAATCTCCAGAGCCTGGCTTTGTATTCTTCTGAACGGGATGTGAGGCCTTTGTCTTCTAGCTCTGAATTTGCATAAAGGGTGCTGAGGCCCCAGATAATAGACCCATTTCTCCTGCAGTTGTTCAGCAGTGTTCAACAGTGAGCTTTTTCTAGGTGCCAAGCCAAGTTAGAAACAATTTAAAATGAAGAAAAAGATCATTGTCCTGAAAAAAAAATTTTTTTTGATACAAGGTCTCGCTTTGTAGTTCAGGCTGGCCCTGAGCTCACTATGTAGCCTAGGCAAGGCCCAAACTCAGCAATCCTCCTGCCTCTGTCTCCCAAGGGCCAGGATTACCAGGTGAGCCACCACGCCCAGCACTGTGGTATGTGGTACTGATTGCTGGTGTGTGTAAGTCACCATGCCCTGTAGTGTTTGTTGTACGAGCTTACTGATCGAACCAGGGACCTTAGGTTTGCTAGGCAGGCGCCAGAACCACTGAGCTAACTCTCCAGTCCCTGAAGAACTCTCGAGTGTTAAGGAGCAGAAAATAAGCCATGTACATAATTACATGGCATGTGTTATGACTTGTATCCAGATGTCTCCTACATCCTCATAAACTCATGGGTGGAGCCTTTCGGAGGTGGCTGATCTGGGCCGTGTGACACTAGAATTTAGGGTGTGTAATAGTGGATTAGTCCACTAACTGGCTGAGTCATAGTTCTGGGTGTGGATAATGGGAAGCCCTAGTGGGTGTGGGTGGCACCACCCCAAATGCTTGTATCCTGGAGGGGATCAAAGGGGGGCTCGCTGCTGCTGTTTCTTTCTGCTGCCTCCTACCTGTTCTGCTGAGGACTGTTTCTGCTCTGCACGACCCTCTGCCACACTGCCCTGCCTTGCAGCCCACTGACTATGACCTGAAGCCTCTACAGATTGTGAGGTGAAATACACTTTTCCTCTTTGACTGGGAGGTGTTGTGTATTTTGTCCCTGCAACAAGAAAGTAACTAAGACAGCAGTGTAGAGGGTGAGTGTTCTGTGTGGGACAAAGCCAAAGAATAAGCCTGTATCCCTATCAATACACATGCAAAGCAATTTAACAAAACAGCAGGAAACTCAATTCAACAGCATGCAGAGTGGGTTGTACATGATTAGTGAGCTTTCTTTCCAGAATGCAGGAATGGTTCAGCACAGAAAAAAATCGGTAAGTGTAGGGCCGGAGGGTTAGCTCAGTGGTTCCGGTGCCTGCCTCGCAACCACAAGGCCCTGAGTTCGATCCTGGTAACCACATACAATGCTGGGCGTGGTGGCTCACGCCTGTAATCCCAGCACTCGGGAGGCAGAGACAAGAGGATTGCTGAGTTCAAGGCTTGCCTGGGCTCCATAGTGAGCTCAGGGCCAGCCTGAACTACAAAGCGAGACCCTGTCTCAAAAAAAAAAAAAAATCAGTAAGTATAGTAATAGGACACAGGGATAGGATGAAGGGAAAAAGATCCCATATAGTCATCTGAACGAATCCAATAAAAGCATATGAATACAATACTTTAAACAGGCTTAATAAACTAGGAATAGAATAGAGCTTCCTTAAATTGATGAATACCACGTGACATGGCCCACACCTATAATCCTAGCTCCAAAGGGAGGCTGAAGCAGGAGGATCAAGAGATCAACCTAACTGGACAAGTTAGGAAGATCCTATCTGAAAATAAGAAATAAAAAGAGTTGGAGATATCTTATAAGTAGGGTTTCCCGAGGATTTTTTTTTTTTGAGACAGGGTTTTGCTTTGTAGTTCTGGCTGAGCTATGTAGCTCAGGCCAGCCTCGAACTCAGAAATCCTCCTGCCTCTGCCTCCTGAGTGCTGGGATGACAGGCGTGAGCCACCACGCCCAGCAGCGTTTCCCTAGTTTTGATCTCCAGTATCTAAAAGAAGGGATCTACTGGAAAGACCAATCACAAATGCTGCGTCCCTGACCCTTCAACACAAGGTCGTGAGGCTACAGCGTCACCGACCAACGTTAGACCAAAATGGAAGCTTCAATTTTACCCTTTCCCCATGAGAAGGGACCAGACCGACAGCATCCCCTGAGGCACAGCAAAGCTGGTGACCCCTGTGGCCTCCAGGCTTTACATTTCCAAGCTGGGCTCTGAAGCTGGGGGACCTCTAGGCTCTAAGGGCTTTTCGAGAAACTTCCAGCTGGGCTTCCTTCTGCCCTTGTCCTATTCTCTGCTGGGATTCTGTGTGCACCTGATGAGGTCAGTAAGTACTTTTTTTTATATGATCCCATTTCTGATCTTTTCTAATGCCTAAGAGAAAAAGTGCCATCCTATAATAACAATTCATGTCTATGTAAGATACTAATATAAAATCTAGTCTCTAAAATAAATAGGTCAACTTAATGTGGGACTTCTTTAAAATAGTATTTCATTACCATGCACTTAAAGTAAGAAATATCTTGCCGGGCTTGGTGGCTCAACCCTGTAACCCCAGCACTTGGGAGGCAGAGGCAGGAGGATTGCTGAGTTTAAGGCTTGCCTGGGCTACATAGTGGGCTCAGGCCAGCCTGAACTACAAAACAAGACTCTGTCTCAAAAACAACAACAACAAAAAACACAAAAAAACCTGAAGTATGAAATATAACAAGCAAATGGACATAACCTGTGTGGCATTCATCAGACACTTTCTATGTTGGGTTGGAAATCTGTAATCCTGTTTTACGTGAATTCAAAGCTTTCCATAGTATGGGCCGCTAGGGTGTTTTGTTGTTAATGTGCATGCCCACTTATGTCTTCTCTGTTTTAGCTTGGACCTAAAATGTCCCTAAAAGGTTCACTGTGTGGGAGGCTCGGTCCCTAATACAGCAACATCCCCAAAGGTGGGGCGTGAAAGTGTAACTTCATCATGGCTTCCTCCACCCACCCATCACAAGGTCACAGAGCGTGGGAGGCGGTGCGTCGCGGGGTGTGCTCGGGTCGTGTCTTCACTTAGCTCCTTCCCTCTCGCTGTGCTCCTGGCTGCCCTGCGATGAGCCGCTTTCCTCTGCCAAGCTCTCCTGCCCTCGCGCTTCTACCTCGCACAGGCTTAACAGAGTGGAGTCAGATGACCATGGATCGAGACTTCTGAAACTGTAGCCAAAGTCATCTTTTTTCTTTTTTTTTTGTCTTTTGAGACAGGGTCTTGCTTTGCAGCTCAGGCTGGCCCTGAGTTCACTATGTAGCCCAGGCAAGCCTCGAACTCTGCAATCCTCCTGCCTCTGCCTCCCGAGTGCTGGGATGACAGGCGTGAGCCACCACACCCAGCATTGTATGTGGTTACCGGATCGAACTCAGGACCTTGCGCTTGTGAGGCAGGTGCCTGGAACCACTGAGCTAAATCTCTGGCCCTGATCTTTTCTCTTTTAAGTTGTTTTTCCTCAGGTATTTAGTTGCAGCAATGAAAACCTGGCTAACACTCTACACAGGCGTCATTTGGAGACCTTCAAAACCTACTGAACCACGCTGACAGGTCCAGAAGCCACTCAGGGTACAGACCCTGTCACAAAATAAAATAATAAAAAGGAGTTGTAGCTCAGTGCAAAGTCCTTGGGTTCAATCCTCAGTACCATGAAAAAACAAAAAAGCTGGGTGTGGTGACTCACGCCTGTCATCCTAGTACTTGGGAGGCAGAGGCAGGAGGATTGCTGAGTTCAAGGCTTGCCTGGGCTACATAGTGAGCTCAGGGCCAGCCTAAGCTGCAAAGCGAGACCCTGTCTCAAAAATAAATAAATAAATAAATAAAAATAAATGGGGAGGAGGATCCTGGCTGCAGCCCAGAAGCTGGGACCCACCAACAGAGGGCGCTATCAACATTTCCCTGCTTCTGGTTGAACCTCAGTGCGGGCCGAGTGTTCCTGGACACTGGGGCCATCTTCTACACACTGAGCCTTTAGTATGTAGACTCATAGTATTGAAAAAGATAATGTAACCTCACTGCTTTGCAGTAAGTTACAGTACTGTAAAGTAATAGAGGTTCAATTTCAGTTCTGCTGGTAACATACAATTTCTTTCCTTTTTGGGGGCATTATACACTTATAAAAAAGACAATCCCCTTACTTTAAATAGACATGAGCGTACAAGTATGAACAAACTTTTAAAAATACAAACACTTTGATAACAAGGAAGCCTATGAGAACACCTTTATGATTCCCCTTTACCCATGGGCAGATGGCCTGAGTTGTTTTTTGTTTAAATTAATTTTGGCCATTCTTAACAACAACCAATCTGCAGATGGGTGACTCACAAGGAAAAAATCAGGAAAAATTCAGTTTCTATTCTCCAAATTCTACTCATCTCCAAAATTAGGGCTCCAAATTTTCTTGTTCTTTACCCAGTGTACCAGGCCACGCCGCCCTAAAATGGACCAAGAAATAAGACAGACTCCTAGCTTAACAGGGTGGGGCGTCATCTGCTCTCAAAGCCAAGGACAAGACAAAGGCATAGCAACTCCGGAGAAATGCTCACTCCCCGCAGAGGGAGGTGCTGTCCAGCCCCGACCAGGCCCTGGGTTTTTTGCTGTAGCCATCCCTTTCTTTGGTACTGTCAGAAGACAAGATTCAGCTCCTGGGTGCTACAGAGGAAGAACACTGGTACAGGTGAATAATTTAAACTTAAATTTTTCCCTTTTTAAGATCTTTACAAGTGAACAGACCAAACTCTACCCTGTGATATGCCCAGCCCTTTTCAGTCCGACACTGATTTGAGGAAAGGGGAGAAAGGGTGTCCATGTGCGAAGGGCTCCTCGTTTTCTTCTGTGACTTTGGTTCAGCTTCTCCGTGCTGTGCTGCTGGGCATGGAGCTGTCGTGGGCCCCGGGCCGGGGTGAGGAGGGCAGGGGAGCTCCCGCTGAACCTCTGGCCTGGAGACACCGGGAACACTGCTCACGAAGTCCTGGCGGTCAGCAGGAGTGTCTTCTTCTGGAGTCTCTGGATATCTCAGGCATCCCTGCTCAGGCGCAAAACTCCAATCTGGCGCCACGTTTTCAGCAGGGTGGTACGGGGGCCCCGGTCCACCCTCTCCAGGCCTCAGAATCACTGGCCCAGGGACACCCCTTGATTCTCAGGGTCCCTGGCCTAGCAGTCCGGGACCCCACTGCACCTGTCCTCTTCAGGTCCCAACCCATCTGGCCCACATCCCTAGGACACTCTCCTCGGAGACCACGCTCTTTGGGAGAATGGCAGGACAGGAACCGTGCGTGTGCTGGGCAAAACCACAAGGCCCAGGGCCGGGGATTTAGCTCAGCGGTTCTGGCGTTTGCCTTGCAAGTGCAAGGTCCTGAGTTCAATCCCTAGTAACCGCATACCGCAATCCTGGGTGTAATGACCCACGCCTGTAATCCCAGCCCTGGGGAGGCAGAGGCCGAGAGAAGTGCTGTGAGTTCAACGCTTGCCTGGGCTACATAGTGAGCTCTGGGCCAGCCTGGACTCCAAAAGCCATACCCTGCGTGGGTGGAAGGCAGGAAGCCTACAATGCCCACAATTCCCAGGATCACTGGCTGGAAGGCGACCCTCCCCCACCCCCCGTCAGGGTTAAAGCCTCATACTCAACTGTAGTTTCCTCTTTACTCTAAAATGACATCGCAGACCCATAGGATCGATCTTTCCTGCAGACCACAGCATTAGGTTTTAACTTTTTGGTACAAATGCTTTTATTGAACTGTACATAGCCCGAGCCGTCCCGCCCCACTCCAAATCAGAAAGCGACAACAGGGCAGAGTTCTCTGGCAGGGCAGGTCCGCCCCCGAAACCCGCTCCCGGCTCCTGCGGTCGGGAGACCTCGAGTCCAGCAGTCAGTCTTACATACTCTTTCCCGAGGAGTCCAGACGGGAGGGCGCCGAGGGGCGCCACGGCGATGTCCCTCTCCTGAGCTCCAGCGCACCTCCTGCTCTCGCCCGGCCTGGAGCCCGAGCGGGTAGCGGTCTTCCCTGCGCTCCTTCCGTCTGTCCGTCTGTCCATCCATGGGTCGGGACGCGCCTGGCCGACCTGCTGCGGTTCCCGCGTTCCGCGAACACCCGGGCCGAGTCCGGGCACCCGAGGGTGGGCGCCGCCTCTTGTCCGTCTCGTCCGGCCTCGGCGTGCCGAGAGCAGCCGGGCTCGGGAAGGGCCGTGTCTGGGCCGCCACGGCTGCTCCTCTGGAGCCGGCTCCTCTCGGCCCGAACGCGGGGCGCTGGGCCCGGCGGCCTGCAGCAGCTCGGGTCGGCGGCCCAAACCTTGTCCCCAGCCGGCCGCTCCCGCTCAGCCGACCCTAGCCCGCGCCGCCCGCGCTGCTCTCCAGGACGACCTCTGCCCCGCAGCGGGGACACCGGAGGTGGAGCAGGGGCGCAGCTCGTCCCCGGGAGACCCCAAGGCTCGCCTCCACCCAGGCCAGGGCCCTCTTGCCCCGGGCGATGGGCGCCCCACAGGCCGCGCAGCGCGCACGGAAGGGCACCGTCGCCCACACCGCGCGCTGCCAGCCTCGGGGGCTCCGACGTCCCGGGCTCTCCGGCCGGTGCAGGTTCAGCCGGCGGGGCTTGCCTGCAGCTCTCCTCGGGGACATGCTCGCTGCGCTCCGCTCGGGGCTCTGGCTATGGAGATCTTTCTGTGCTGCCGCTAGATTTAAGGGAGCAGCCGCCCAGGATGTCTGCCCTGCCGAGCCTGTTTAATCCTCAGGATCTTTAGTAGATGGTGCCTCGGGTCAACTAGGGCGGGGCTTCCCCAAGGATTCCCAGTCCCGCCTCGACTTCGAGGTCAGTATCCACAAATGTGCACACACAGTCCCGCGGTGTAGCCCAGGGTAGCTTTGAGCGCACTGAGGAGCGCAGCTGGCCTCAGACGCGCAGCGCCCTTCCGGCCCGAGGCGCCGCAGTGCCAGGCCTGCCTTGTCTTTGTACTGCTCTCCGAGCTTTCAACGTTCCAGCACCAAGTATTCTGCTTGTTACCTATTTTCGCACATTTCACAGTGCTGGGGGTTGAATCTGGGGCTTTCAAATTGAGTTACATCCCCAGCTCTTCTTTAATTTCAAAAAACTGAGGCACGGTTTCCTTAAATTTCTTAGCCTGGACTCAAATTTATGACCCTCTAGGCGCAGCCTCCCAGAATGCCGGGATCGTAGGCGGGTACCACCACAGCCACTTCAGGTTTTTGTTACTGTAAAATAACACACTGAGGACAGCCTGGGCTACATAATGAGTTTAAGGCCAGCTTGAACTACCCAGCAAGACCCCTTCTCAAAACAAACAAAAACCACCTGCAAGAAGAAAGGAGTGATTTTTATTTTATTCTGACAATAAAAGATCTAAATCAGGTGTGGTGATGCCTATAATCCCAGAATTCCAGGAGGCTGTCTGAAGAATCAAATATTTGAGTCCAGTCTGAGAAATTCAAGGAAATCCTGCCTCAGATTTTTAAAAACAAACCAGAGCTGGGGATGTAGCTCAGTTTGAAAGCTCTGGATTCAATTGCTGCAAAATGTGCAAAACTCTGCAACGCAACATTTAATGCTAGAACATTGAAGGCTCTGAGGCCGGCACTAAGACAAGAATACCCATCACCACTTCTGCTCAACACTTTTTTTTCGAGTCAAGGTCTTGCTTCTGTTACTCTGCAGCCCAGGCAAGCCTTGACTGGCAGTCCCCCTGCCTGTGCCTCCCGAGTGCTGGGACGACAGGCGTGAGCCACCACGCCCGGCACTGTGGTGTGTGGCTACCAGGGACTGAACCACGGGCCTGATGCTTGCTAGGCAGGTGCCAGAACCACTGAGCTAAATCTCCAGCCCCTGCTCAATATTTAATAGGAACAATGCAGTAAGACAAGAAAAGGAGTAAAGCACATAAAATGTGAAAAGAAAAAAAGTTGGCAGAATTCACAGATTTTAACCTTATGATACACAAATCAAACAAATAGACTTAATAGCTCAATAGAATTTAACAGTAACTACCTGAATAGAAAGATCAAATGTCAACTGCATCCAAAGATCAATAGCATTCCTGTGTATTAACAATCAAAAAGGGACCACTTACAACAGCTACAGAACCATCATTTCTAAAAATAAATCCTACAGGGCCGGAGGGTTAGCTCAGTGGTTCCGGCGCCTGCCTCGCAAGTGCAAGGTCCTGAGTTCGATCCCCAGTGACCACATATAATGCTGGGCGTGGAGAAACGCCCACCAACAATCAACACTGCATACCACAATGCCGGACGTGGTGGCTCACACCTGTCATCCCAGCACTCGGGAGGCAGAGACAGGAGGATTGCTGAGTTCGCGGCGGCTTGCCTGGGCGCCATAGTGAGCTCAGGGCCAGCCTGGACTACAACGCGAGACCCTGTCTCAAAAAGCAAAAAAAAAATTAAAAAATCAATCAATCAATCAATAAATCCTACAACAAGAATTTGGCCAGTTGTGACGGCTCTCTAAAATTCCAATACTTGGGAAGTGGAGGCAAAAGGATGAATGAGTTCAAGGCCAGCCTGGACTGCAGAGCAAAACTCTGTCTTGACAGTTTTTAGGGATTTAAAACTGCGGGCCGGAGACGCTCTCTTCCCATCAGCCACTCAGTTCTCGTGCTCAGCGGCTGCCCTGTAAGGCAGGTAAGGCCAGGAGAAGCTGATGGGGGCAGCACTGTTGAACTCGAGTTTTCAAGGCTGGTTAGTCTGCCCAGGTCTTACTTTCCAGGAAACACGGCCTCGTGGGCGGGTGCAGGGCGTGGGGCCAGGCCGCCCCCGCCGCCCGCCTGCCCAGCCTCCCCGCAAGGGCCTCTTGCGCTTCTGGCGGCCACACCGACTGCAGATCGCTGCTTCTGAGCCCTTTCTTTCCTTCTTCGTTGGCTCCGAAAATACATTAACTGTCCCATCCACCAGCTTTCCTGGACAACTCTTTGGAACAGTAAGAGCCTGGAAGGGACGGACAGTCCCTCTGATGCCGACAGTTCAGGGCTCTCTCACTATGAGGACATGAATCAGGTCACCCGGGCCCCTCCCATACGACTTCTCTTGACCTCAGTTACTGTTCCCACGGCCCTTCCTCCAAGTACAGTCACAAAGGGCAATGGCCTCCGTATATGAATGGAGAAGGTGCAAATTTCACTACAGAAAATGCACTGCTACGCATTTATCCAAGTAGAAGTATCAAATTATTTTTGCAAAATTCCATATACAATTATAGCAGCCCACATTCATAATCCATAAACTGGAAATAGCCTCAAGGCCTTTGAACTTACGAGTGTGATGGGACATGATGAAAACAATGACCCATGGGGGCCAGAGGGTTAGCTCAGCGGTTCTGGCGCCTGCCTCGCAAGCGCAAGGTCCTGAGTTCGATCCCCGGTAACCACATATAATGCTGCACATGGAGACTCACGCCCACTAACAATCAACACCGCATACCACAATGCCGGACGTGGTGGCTCACGCCTGTCATCCCAGCACTCGGGAGGCAGAGACAAGAGGATTGCTGAGTTTGCAGCGGCTTGCCTGGGCACCATAGTGAGCTCAGGGCCAGCCTGAACTACAAAGTGAGACCCTGTCTCAAAAAAAACCAAAAAACAACAATGACGCATTAGGCTGTGTCCCTAATGAGGCCTTCTGGGGAACCAAGTCCTGGGGCCACCAGACACGGTGCTGTCCTCGGGGAAACCCTGATCCCCTAGGATGGAGGATCTATCTCCTCCCAGGCAGCCAGGCCTGACCGGGCGGAGCCCAGGTCTCACGGCCACTGTCCCTTCCAGTGAGAAATAGCCCATGTTCTCGGCCCCCGCTATGAACTTCCCTTCATCCAAGGGCCCAGCAGGCGCCCGCAGAGACGGAAATTTCCTGAAATCTCTTGACAGCATTAGACAGCATCCAGGGAAGAAGGCTGGGAAGGCAGGTGAGGGCAGTTTCCTCTGAGGACAGACTCAGGCGGACACAGACACAGACACTGGTGTTCGCAAACACAGACCCACCGAATCCCTCTGTACCGAACCAAGTTCCAAGGATGGAGGCATCCGCTTGGCCATGTAGGGTCCTTCCTTACACGTGTGCTGTGCACTTCAGAGCAGAGTCCACCCGCTTCTACACTTGATCTTAGCCAAAAGGCCGAGAAGCGATTAGTCCATCCGCTTCTGACGGAAACAAAAGCAGATGGAGCAGGAAGGACACGAGGAGACGCAGCAGCACGCGGAGTGCTGGCTGCCGGTGATTAGTAAGCCAAGAACTGCGCCCCACCATCCCCAAAGAAAGATGGCTCCTTAGGGAGCAGGCTCTCCCACGCTAGCCTCACACTGCCTGGGTGTGCACTGTTCGGCCTGTCCACTGTGCTCTGTGATCTCTCAGGGTGAACGACACAGGCACCATTCCCAGCTCCACAGGGGACAGTGACCGGGACCAGAGACAAAGCAGCCCCTCTGCGTCCAGAGGCCCAAGCTCCCAGTGAGTGACGCGGACGCGTAGGAGGCTCAGGCGCCGCCCACCGGCACTACGCACAGTCACGCGAGAAAGCGGATGTCACAGCAACCCCGGTCCCGGGCGAAGGAGGCAGCTCGGAGCGTCTCTCCGAAGGAGGAAGCGGCAAGACAAAGCGGTGAACCGCCGGAGGGCGGTGAGCGCGCCTCGGAGGCGGAGCCCGCGTGCAGGACCCCGGGCTGCAGCCCACCGGGCTCCAGCAGGCGCCGCCCTCACCGGAAGGCCGAGACGGGGCGCTCCTGTGTGCTGGTGCGAGCACGCACGTGAGGCCAGCACGGCCGGTCGGACTCCTCCTCCGCCCCGCAGCGACGCCAAGTCGGGCGCCCGGAGCTCAGACACGCTGCTGTCTGGGGACGCGCTCACCGACCCCGCGCTGCTCCAGCTTTCTGCTCCAGGTGACCCCGCACATCCAGGGCAGCTTCCAGCTTTCCCTGGTCCTTAGGACAACGTGTGGTGCTCACCCAGCGATGGTGGGTCCCCGCAAAGCTCCCGCGTGTGTACAGTGTCTGACCAACCCTGGACGCGCCCCTCCGTGAGGCTCAGCCTGGCACTTCCAACGCCGCGCCCTCCTGGTCCCCTTTGCTCGACCCTCACTCGCCCAAGGAAAGCAGCCCCCTGCCCGAGAGCCTGCCAGGGCACAGACGCCGCCCTGTGGCGCCCGCAGCCCCGGGATCGTCCCTTGGCAGCACCGCGGGAATCGCCGTCGGTCTAAGCACGGTGCCTCCCGGGACGGGGAGGAAGAGCCCTGTCCCCGCCGCAGTCCGGCTCCAGCGCAGCCGCGCTACTGTGACGTGTCCTGACGGCGCCAAAGTGCGGGGCAGCCGCGAGCAGCACCGTCAAGGAAATAAAAGGTCCCAGATAAAAGTTTCAGGGCAACAAGATGTACTTTTTAAATAAAATGGAGTATTACTCTGCCATAAAGAATGACAAGTTTCATTCATTTATGTGCAAATGGACACACCTTGAGGACACACTAATAAGTGAAATAAAGAGATCACAGATTTGTAAATACCATATCTTTTCTCTGGTATGAGAACCTGTACATGTAAATGAGTTCTAGAACGTATGATATATTTTGTAAAATAGGAAATATTCAAAGGGAATGTGGTGGGGGAATGTAATGAGGGGAATAAATAAATATGATTTGGAAAGAAAAAGAAATAGCATGTATATAAGGAGTGGGTAGGGATATGGGTAAAGAGAATTAACTTCTGTCATATACTGGTACAAATTCCCCAATGTCGAGTGTGATTGTGAGCCATATATAAAACGTACCAATAAAGAATTTAATTAAAAAAAAGTTTCAGGGCAATTGTATGGCCTGTACTACAGAACATTCCTCTTGTTCATTTACTCAGTAAATGGCAGCTAATCAAAACTAGAATAAAAAAGCCTCTCAGCTGGTTTAGAATTCTAAGTGTAACTGGCCCTGCAAATTTGGGTAACTCTTAACCTCACCATCCTAGGTAGCTTTACCAGCATAATAAGTGGTTACACTGAGTTAATATTGTTGAAGA
>PVIC010044928.1:0-14828 GCA_004025085.1 Thryonomys swinderianus
AATATCCCCATTTGATTTGGACACAATCATCCCATCATTCTTGCCCCATCTGGTGACAGTTTTGTAAGACTTCTTTTGTGAGTATTGTTAGTCTACTCTAGCTTAAATGTTATAAATCAATTTAAAGTATTTTCTCTTCATAGTTTAACTGTGAAAAGATACAAGTTGCCTTATTAAGTGGGTGAAGAGACACGCTGTAACACTTTTAAGAGCATGCTTTTCCTTTGGATCATACCTTTGATCATAACTTGTACAGATAACCCTGAAAGAGGACTTCTACCATGGTTTCAGAAAATGGGAAGACTGACAGAATACAGAGATTTACAGTTACGGGGAATTTTTTGATGGGGATTGATGGAGCTATGGCTTTTACTGTACTGCAATGTTTTAAATGTAAACATTCACCATACTTTTAGATCAGCTCATGTATGATATGTAAAGGTAGTTATAGATTCAAAAAGGGCTGAGTTAGAATTTGTTGAAACTTGTTGATAATTAAGTATATACAGCATTAGAGATTGTAAACCCAGAGTCAGTGAAAATAGCTGGCCATGCTGTCTTGTTTTCCTGGTTGGTAAACTGAAACATGGTATCAGTATTAAACTTCATTTTGATATGCACACCAAATCTAATAGTTCAGGAAAATAAGAACGCTGGATTAATCTAGCATTCAGCTAACCTAGCCTTCATTGTCCCTGAAGGTGTTCCCAAACAAGCAAGCAAATAAACTCTTCAGCATTGATAATTCCTTCAGAATTGTTATCACTGCAGTTTTAAGAATTTCTACAATGGCCACCTGCTACTGTATGGGACAGTAATCACATTATCTCTTTCAAGTTCTTCCTCCTTTGTCAATATGTTCATCGGCTTTTTGTCACTGGGAAAAAAGTAAAACATCATAATAAAAATCACATTATAGCACATCTATTATTATGTGATAATTTTTCTTTACTTCATGGTCATAGTTGTATGAATATGCCTCACATCACTTATGGATAGAGGAAACTTTTAAATATGTAATAAAGAATAGATAATCAGAAGACAACAAGAACCCTAAATAAAATATTCCACAATTTACTGAATTTAAATGGAATTTATACAAATGTCTTCCACTTACATTAGAAATGGAAGGAACGCAAATATATAGGATTCTGGGGTTCCTTGGAATTCTCTTAAGCAGATTTTATTGAGTTTATTTTGTGAATTCTGTTACCTCATTAAGCCTGGACATAAATTCATAGATTCAGTTAAAAGAAATCATTAATGGGGCTGGAGATTTAGCTCAGTGGTTCCGGCACCTGCCTCCCAAGTGCAAGGTCCTGAGTTTGATCCCCGGTAACCACATACAATGCTGGGTGTGGTAACTCACACCCACCAGCCATCAATGCCACATACCATAGTGCCGGGCATGGTGGTTTATACCTGTAATCCCAGCACTCCGGAGGCAGAGGCAGGAGGATTGCTTAGTTTGAGGCTTGCCTGGGCTACACAGTGAGCTCAGGGCCAGCCTGAACTACAAAGTGAGACCCTGTCTCAAAAAATAATAATAATAATAATAATAACAATAATTTTATTTTTATCCAAAGACAAATCTCTAGCTAATTTTATTCATCATGTCAATCAATGATTTGTCTATCATCTATCTATCTATCTATCTATCTATCTGTCTGTCTGTCTGTCTGTCTGTCTGTCTGTCTGTCTGTCTATCTATCTATCTATCTATCTATCTAGAGACAAAAAGAGAAACAGAGAGAGACATAAAACAACTATTGCTAAATAAAAAATTAGAAACATGGTATTTCCTTAATTTTTATGAGACCATTTCAACTGCAGAACAGCACAGGAAATGTCTTAGATCTTTTGAGAAATCATAGCACCATGTGAAAATCATTGTTAAGAGTTAGTTTGAAACTTTCTAGTTTCTTCATTCAAATGTAAAATTCAGTTATATTACAAATAAAAGGCTGGGCTAAGAAAAAATTTCTTTTATCATTTACACTTTTGAGGACTTTGAGGTCTATAATTTTAACTAATGTGTTTTAAAATTCAACTCTTTCGGCATTAGTTATTAACATCCTAAGATGTACAAATGGCTGTTTTTATTAATTATTGTAAAACATAGATAATAAAAAGAAAGCAGTCTGTCCTAGTCCTAGAAAATTTCCAAAACCAAACAAAAAGATTACAATGGGTCCCACACTCATAGACTCTGAGTTATGTCAATCAGTCAGCTGAGAAAAGAATAATTAATCCAGGATGTTCATTGTTTGATGGACACCATGCCAATTAAGTTGACACAATGCATTTAAGACATTTGACTTATTTTTTTAATGAACTGACCGCCTGTGCTTCTTGTTCCAGTGCCATGTAGATATAGCAGTAGATAACAGTAACAATATCGAATTGAGAGGTTAAGTGATTTAATTTTGGAGACATTACTATTAGACAAGCCACATTTAATAAATCAATGCATTTAAGATGCTTGGAGATCTATGGATTAAAGATGGCTTTGCTTGTGGAGTGCCTGGTAATCATCATACATCTTAGAGCCATACACAAGACTAAGGGCTTGTCTTTCTTGGTTGTCAGTAACACTATGCATCTCCAGGTAGCCCTAAAACTCTCCTCCACCCAACGCTCTCTGGCTTTCTTCAATCAGAAAGCATGCACTTCTCTATAGTAACCTGTCTGTCTAATCCTGTACCTCTCTGCTTCAGCCTTAATTACGGGCACTAGACAGACTGAGTCTGAAATAACAGTGCGATATTTATAGTAAGCAAATACAAGTAATTCATTATTTGGCCTAAGAAAATATTTTTATTTTAGATTTTTTCCCCCTCAAGCATTCTAAATCACTTGAAGGGATAAAGGAGAAAGAAGTTCTGATGTTATTCCTGTGCAGAAAATTAAGTGTCAGAGTGGACCTCCTAGCCCTAGAGGCAACTGTTGTGGACTGCCCATTAACTGTAATTTGTGGGTTTATCAGTGGCTCCAGTCTCAGTGCAAAGTACAAAACTTGCACAGGAATGATGAAAGGGGAGCTTGTTCAGGGGAGAAGTGGTATCACACTAGCACTAGTAATAGAAAGAATAATAACAATAATTTTATTTCTCTCCAAAGACAAATTTCTAGCTATTTTTATTCATTGTGTCAATCAATGAATATTAATAGTCAGTCATTTTCCATAGTGAATTCTCTGGAAAATGATGTGAACATTTATTTGAATGAAATATAAGGTGCATCTCTGAGCTACGAGAATTGATCAAAATATGGAATGAAAGACATGCACACGAGCTTAGAAATTCTCCAATCGAATCTGTGTTTTTAAAAAAAGACTACTATACAGTCTAGGACATGTTCAAGGCTGTGATCTTATCAAGGACAAAGTTAAGTTGAATATTTTTCTAATGTAAATTTCCAGCAGTCTATGGAGTCATTTTAAAATATCAGGACTTTCATTCTAGAAAGACTTGATTTTTCTGCTCAGACTGGGTCTACACTGTGTCGTACTCCAGGGTAAACCAGAAGGAAGTATATAGAGAACCTTCTTCTTCCACATCCTGACCAACCAGAGACCATCAGAGCTGTCCTCTTGGGTTAGGTTTATCTCAGTTAACCAGGCTTCTCCAAACTGTCTATTTGGCGGAAGTTGCAAAACCGAGCAGCCACATCACTTGTGTTGAACGGTTCACGCAGCCTGGCAGACAGGAAGTGCTCAAGAAAAACAACGAGCCAACAGACAGGACTCACCTGCAGATCCGCTCTCCCAAGCTCACGTCTCATTTGCACACAATGTCGCCTGTTGAACAAACGTGAGCTCATACTGAGTACACAAGCTGATACCCATCACCACCCCAGCTACCCCAGGGCATGGGTAACAGGTTTTCCCTTTCCCTGAACCAGGGGAAGATACTGTTGTTCCTCAGAGAAGACACTAGCACCTCTCATGAGAAAAACGCTGGGGAAGAGACCATGAGGGAATTACAACGTCAATAAAGAAGCCGTTGACATCTGTGATTTTAAAATGCAATCATTAAGGTCTTATGAAAAAGAAATGTGGAGGATCTGCCTGTCCTGGCAGGATTTTCAATATGTTATGAACTTTTCAGTCAGAGAATGGGATCATGATCACGGCAGATCACACAGAGCAGTTTTCTATAAGCTTTCATAGACACTGTACTTGAGTGCGTCATGTGTCTGTCTCCCTGCCTGGTGTCTGTCTCCCTGCCTCCATCATTTTGTTTTACTCAGTTTCAAGGAAGCACTAAACCTGCAATGCAACTGATATTTATTCTTTCCAAGTATCATAAGGAAGATTTCTACTTTTCCTCTGTGTATACGAGAAAGGAGGAAGTTTATATCTGAACTCCTTATGAATTCACACTGAACCAGGTTTGGAAAAGGATGAGACTAAAATTTCACAGTTTACCCACACAATAACCATGGAATCTAACAAGTGAGAAGCCCCATTGTAGCTTTCTCATATTCCTTTTCATTTGGACTTATAAAGATATTCTATTAACATGGTATATGTCCTTGCACTGTACATTTTTGTCCAGTTTTAAAAGGAGGCATAAATTTGACTAAAAATAGCTATTTTAGAGAATACAAAGTTTATGAAAAAATATATAAAATAGTGCTGTTTGGGAGGCACGCATGGTGATACCTGCTTGTACTTCTAGCACTATAGGAGGCTGGGGCAGGAAGCTTGCAAGTTCAAACTCAGCCTGGGCTACTTGGCAAGACTTGGTCTCAAAGGAAGAAAAGGAGCACAGGATTCAGTCCAGTGTGAAGATACTTGGTTCAATACTCAGTATAGCAAATAAATACATAAATAAATAAAATCCACAAAGTTAAATAAAATTTCTATCATCAGTTTACATATTTCAGCCTATCATTTCAGTTCAGTATCAGTCACGAGACCTCCCTCAGTGTGACTGTGTAAGCACTTCTGCCTCAAGTTCCTCACAAGCACACACAGAACACTGACCAGCTGCACTCCACTGTCCCATGGGCGGCGGCCCCTACTTGAGGCACAAGTATACAGATTTAAAAAGCTGTGGACAGGGCTGGAGATTTAGCTCAGTGGTTCCGGTGCCTGCCTCATAAGTGCAAGGCCCTGCGTTTGATCCCTGGTAACCACATACAGTGCTGGGCATGGTGACTCACACCCATCAGCAATCAATACCACATACCACAGTGATGGGCATGGTGGCTCACGCCTGTCATCCCAGCACTCGGGAGGCAGAGACAGGAGGATTGCTGAGTTCCAGGCTTGCCTGGGCTACATAGTGAGCTCAGGGCCAGCCTGAACTACAAAGCGAGACCTGTCTAAAAAAAAAAAAAAAAAAGCTGTGGACAATAACACGAGTCCCAACATACAGTGCAGATATGGGCACAAAGTAAAACACATGAGGAATGAATTATACATGTTAATATATTATCTTTCAGAATTGTAGATAACTTGGCACTAATGGATTAATGTGTTAAATAGCTCTGTATTACAGGATTTCTTAAAGACTTTCATGTGCTACATTTATAGTGGATCCTTTCTAAAGTATAATATGGAGTGTTTCATCATATTTTGTTTTAGGAAAAAAAAACTATTGTGATATTTGTTAAAACAGTAAGATAAGTATTAGTGAAGGGAACTAAAATTGTATTAAAGTTGGATATATCAAAAGTAGCTTGAGATTGGTAGACAACAAGCAGACCAGGGAGGTCAGTCCTAGAAAAGTCCAAGAAGAGACAGACATCAAGGGTGGGGGGTTCAAGCAGACTTTAGCAGGATCATGGGTACATGTGGGTTACAGGAACAGAACACAAGAAAGCAGGTTCAAGACTGAGAAGCAGCAAGCTCAGGGATATCTGCATGAAGTATGATGGTAGAGAGAGCCTTTCTCCACTATTCGATGGACAAACCCCTTGGTAGATCATTTTTTTCAACAACAAAATTGCCATAGAGCACATTTTGGAAGATAAACTGCTCCACACATTAATTCTGGTTACCAACCATAGGGAAAGTGACTCTATTTTCAATACATAAACTTATCTTTGTGTCAGGCTATTAGGATTATATGACTGAAGAACATAAAGAATAGATTTCGGCCTCCTTTGGTTCCATTTGAGATTCCTTCTAGAACAAACTTTATCTTCACTTATTCACTGAATAACTTTGGGTAGATCATTTAACCTTTTAGCCTTCAATTCCACATTGGTGCAATAAAAAGGTTTAACTGAATGATCTCTGATGTCTTTTCCATCATAAAAAATACCTATTAGGTCTTCTGTGCTTCTGCGTATCCTATTAAGGTTTTACAAAGAGTACATTAAATGATCATTTTGTATTATATGGGCTGGCTAGAGGAAAGGAAGATTTAGAAAGAATAGAAAGGTAGTTGTCACTTGTAACCTCTTATGATTAAAAAGAAACACACAAAACTATGTTCACACTGGTTGTAAAAGAAACCTTTTCCCATAGGAAATATTCATGGGGCATGTGGTGGGGGAAAGTAACAAGGAGAAAGAATAACTATGATTTGAAAAGAAAAAGAAAGCACATGTATATACTGGATTGGGGTTGTACGGTGGGTAGGGTTATGGGTAAAAATAAGAATTAACTGGTTTCATACACTGGCACAAATTTCCCAATGTTGAGTGTGATTGTGATCTGCATATAAAAGGTACCAATAAAGAATTCAACTTTTTAAAAAAGAAATCTTTTCCCAAAGAAAACGGGATGTTTTAAAATCAAAATAGTTTAGGGAGTGGGATGAAAGAGTTGGGCATAAATATAGGCCCCCCAAAAAATCGTGAATGAGAAAAATTCACATTTCTCGATGACATATAACTTCTCTGTGCTAGATCTGACATCCACTGCAGTTAATTCCCCACAATCAGAGAGGATATCGCCATGCAATGTCCTATCTAAATAAAGGTGTAGGTATTTAACTAAACAAATTTGCTGCGCAAACTTATTTGAAGGAGAGTAGATAGTGAGTGGATCTCCCCCCTGAAGGCCACCATTTTTTGTCTTCAAACTTACAAAATCAACATTGCACGCACAGAGTTTAAAATCCTTGGTTGGTTGTATTTTTAAAATCGAATAAAAGTGGAGAAAATCATTCAGCGATTTACTTCATACCTCTGGAAGAACGTAGCTCCAGACAGACACAGAAATAAACACTGAGAAATAGGATGTGAAGGGCATTTAAAAATTTCTTCCTTTTTAAAAAAAAAAATAAAATATTAGAGAAATCCAGAGTTACAGCCGGAAGTCACCTAGAGTCACGTGCTCTAACCCTCACACTCTCCAAAGACTGTCACAGAACTGCAAAGGGACAGGGGTTCCCCGTCAGAGCGGTCGCAAAGTCGGGTCCACCGCCAAGGCCTCGAGATTCTGGGTGAAGTTGTTTTTCACTCACCAAAACACCAAACAGGAATTAGGCAAGTGATTCTGGAAAGCGGAACAAAGCGCTCACTTGTGGAGTCAGCGCCGCGCGCTTGTCCCATGGAATTTGTTATCTCCGATTGTGTTCCTGTTGTGGGATTTGTTGTCCTGTTTTCTGGCTCTCACTCGATTTGCAATTCTGGGCCATAGCAATGCGCTTCCCCAGAGTCTGATGAGTGGTCAGTAAATCGCATCTGTCTCGCGCTGTGATCTGTGAGCGAAATTGTTACAGCTCCACCTAGTGGACAAATGCGCAAGGAGGGGGTCGGAGAGCAGCGCGGTCCGGAGCGTTCGCAGCCCGGAGGCCGGTTTCCTTCGCAGGGCGGTGAAAGCTGTCAAAAGTTGCACTGACAATTGACTGTAGACTAAACACTGTTATGGAGAAATCAAAGTATAATTATTAGAAGAAAAAAAGGAGCCATCAGCTTTCTCATTACTTCAAGGACCTCTAGAGATTTTTATAGCTTTTAGAGGATGCTGTTAGGTATGAAGAGAGCGGAGTCAGAAGATGGAATTAATATAACTCACAAAGATAAATGAATTTTTGCACGTTTTTAAAAAGTGCACCCAGACAGACATACTCAGGCTTTGGTGCCCAACTCGAACCCGAGACTCCTCGCGGCCTGAACGGAAGGACACGTTTCCCAGCGACCAGCGACGCCCGGGGTCTCCGGTTAGAGGGAGTCAGGTTGCCGGGGTCTGTGCCTGGGACCCGAAAGGGAAGGAGCTGCGCTCGGGGCTCGCTGCCGTCCGCGCTCTCTCTCTCTCTCGAGAGGCACCAGGGAAGCAAGGACTGGAGGAAGCAGGAGCAGCAGGGCCTCTGAGGAGCCGGGAGGCCAGGGCGTAAGTGCTGCCCGTGGGCGACCGTGGAAGGGACAGGAGAGCCCGGGCCGGTGTCAGAGACCTCTGTCCACGGCCCCCTCCTCCCCGCCGCGCTCGCCGGCGGCCCCCCGGTGTCCCTGCCCTCCGCACTCACGTCCCCCAACCACTGCTCCCTGTGTGCGCAGTACAGCCTGTCTACAAGGCGCGCTGAGAAAGCTTCCGCAGCGACGGCAGTTTGGAGAGGGCCCCTGACACTCACGTTCCCACATGCGAGCCACAGCCCTTGGCGGAGCGTGTGAACCGAGGCCGAGCTGCCGCGGGCGAACCGCACCCGGAGGGGAGCCCACAGGGAGCGCGCGCAGTGGGAGTGAATTTGGAAAGCAGTTTGTGGCTTCACACATGAAACTTGCATGGCTTTTGAGCCACAGAGAGCCCTAGACAACCAACCACACGCTCGTATTTCACGCTGCGGATGTCAGGGTTCGTGGGCTGGAGCTGAGTTCAAGGCAGCTTTGACCCTGACTTGTTAGGCGATCACAAAGGAATCTCCAGAACACAGAGCTAAGAGGCTTAACTTCTCTGTCGGCAGAGAGAGAAGGATAAAGACAGGATACCATTCCACACGCTCTCGGAAGCAAAAGAGAAAGCCTGAGAGGTCCTTAGCACAATGTTTGGCAATCTATACCGAGCATTTCATAAATTCCACCATAAAAATAGGTGGATGCCTTTTTGTGGAGTTGGTTTCTTTTTCAAAAAAAAATTTTTTTTTTTTTTTTAATCTAGACAAGACTCCAGTCAAAGGCTGTGCTTAGGAAGGATGAGGAAATAGCGGCAGAGGAGTTGATGGAGGACTAGGGTTCATTCAACTAATTATGTGGTATTTTGAAGAACTTTCTTTACTAGGCATATCTGTGTATGTGGCATGAGTTTAAAGAAAAAGGTATTTAGGAAGAATGAACCTAAGTTTGTATGAGAGAATAAGAAAAGCTGAAAAAGTACGGCTGGTCTGTTGCCTTCAGTAGCATTGTCAAGTGAAAAAAGAAAACCAAAAAACCTTGCAAAATGGATAACTTAGAAATTTTAGAAAAATCTAATATAGTGGCTGTTGGACATACAACAAATACATGACAGTAAGAAAGGCGACAGAAAAATCTGGGCTGAATGAGGCCCTTTGGGGTAGCAAGGATATGGAACAGGTAATAATTTTAGAGTGAGAAGAGTCAGACAGAATACCAGAGAGAAGACGGAAGCCTGTTTGGGGAATAGTAAAACACAGCCACCTTGTGTGCTGTGGAAGGTGTGTAAGATGTCAGTAACAAGCCCGTCTGACCCGTGCTCCCTGTGCTCAGTCTCTGCTTCTGCTAGCTACTCCAGCACAGCTCTACCTGTCCTCCCAGAGTCTCCTGTGCTCGGAGGACGGGGTGTGGAAGGGGACCAGAGCACAGGGCCTCTGTCCTCACCGCAGGTTAAGCCACCGATGCGTCTTTAGGTGAATGGGCTGCCGTGAAGTAGGACCCAGTTGGAAGAGGTCGGTCCACGCGTGCGCGACTTGTGAGACATAACCGGACCCGGGGCTTCTCCGTGCACTCGCTGCTTCCTGCCAGGAAGTGAGCCGCTCTCTTCTGCTAGATCGGACCCTGCCTCCCTCCCTGCCTCACAGATGCCTCAGGAGGCACGGAGGCTGCTAAGAAAGGGGAGTCCTGATGAACCCTTCCTCCTTCAAGGTGTGGCTCGCAGGAAGTTTGTTCCAGCAAGAAGAAAATGACTAAAAGGTGAAGCAAATATTGTGAACAGGAAAACGTAAATTATAAATCCTCATGCAGTCAGTCTGGTAGGCAGAATAATGGCTGTCCAGAAGATGCCCACGTCCTACTCCACAGAATCGTGGCAAAGGTCAGATATGATTCCACTACTGGAAAGATTAAAAAAGAAAACTTCCTTGCTAAACAATGCTAGCGGTTTCTGAGTATTTGGGGAAATGGTGTCAAAAAATCGGTCACAGCAAAGTTGTGTGCATTTCCTCTTTTTAAAACGAGGCAGCATTTTCTGTAAAAGGAGGTGAGCCTGCTTATGTATAAACAATAGCAGCAGTAAAACACTATGTACCCAGTTCAGACAGGGTGGATGCACAAACCTCATACTACTGACCTGTAATGACCTAGTGGGAATTTAAAAACAAGGGAAGTGGAAACAGAGCAGGGATGCTCTAACTCACGAGCATCAGTGATAAGGAAGCTAGTGCCTCCCTCTACACTCCTCTGGAGGTGCCCAGGGACAGGCTTTCTCAGACAGTCCCAGTGTTTGCTCAGACTCACCCTGAGTTGTAACAGTAGGACTAATATTTTGACAAAGTGCAACGAGAATGGTTGATCTGGAAGGGACAAGAAGGGAGACTGAATACAAGCAGCAGAAAGATATAGTAATGAAGTACAGAGAGCATGCAAAATGCAAGGGGATGAAAATATAGCAGAAAGAGAGTGGTAAATGAAACAAAGTTTGCAGAATAGAACCCTTGATAGATTTTTTTTTTTTTTTTCCAGAAGAAACTGTTCAACTCCTCTGGGTAGAGAGACTTTGCAGGGGAAAAAAAAAACAGGAATTTTTGGTTGGGATTCAATGTGACAAAAATGGGCTGCACAAATACTGTCAACTAAAAATAGCTGCTACACAACTGATTTATACATTTGGGTAGTAGCTTCTTTGGTCAAAACTCGGTGGTTTCTCATCTCAAAGCTTAACCACATAATTTTGTAAAGCAGAAATACTCAGAAGAGCCACATCATAGAGTAGTTGTGAGATTTCTCTGTCAAGCAAGGAGCACATTGTCTAGCACACAATTAGCTCTCATCATTGGTGTCTAGCTAATAGACTGCCATGAGCTCACTTACAAAGAGTAATCCACAGATAAAACTCGATTTGCATTTGTATGGTTTTTAAAACTCTCTGGCTTTTCCCAGTAGAACAATGTTTTCTAAACTTCAGCACTGAGAGCCTTGCTAAAGCAGATGTCTGAGCCTCATCAACAGAGTGAGGAAGAAATAACTATTGATCTCTGACAAGAATCCAGTTCATACTTCTGGGCCAAAGATATACTTTGAGAAACCTGAGCCTAGACTAAACAATTTGACTTGAATATTCATGAAGTACATTGGACTCATCAACTAAGTTTGATGTCATCAAATAAAGCCCTTTGGATTTAGGACTGTGTAGTAGATGGTTTTCTGTTTGTTGGGAAATCATCCACAGAGAAGATAAGAGCCACGTCATCACTCCTAGCCAGTGAGTTTACAGGAAGTGAGAGGTAATGCCAGCAAGAGACAATTAATGGCCCTCAAACTTTCACCTTTTCAGCTCAGAGACAAGAACATAATTGTGGAGATAGTGAGTCCTACGCTGGCCATCTACCATATATCAGAATGGCATGAGCTCTTAGTACATAGCTCTTAAGTAAACTCTTCAGTGACCCATATAAACATGGAGCTGAGTAAGAATTGAGCTGGTATTGTATGAAGGGTCTATTTGTTCTCTTGAGATAACTTGGTTTGTTTGAATGCAGATTCTGCATCAGGATTCCTAAATTGGTAGGAATTGGCTATTAGCAGGCATAACTGACCTAGCCATTGCTAAGGAGATAATTAACCAAGAGTTATGTGTCTTTTAATCTACTCTGTATCAAGAAAGTGGCATTATTATAATCCTTCCCCTCCTAAAGTTGGTGCTTTTTTGTCCTTTCTGGGAGATTTTTGGGATGGTCCCTATAGAGAATAGAGCACTAAATGGAACAGAGATGGCAGACTGGAAGGCCCTGGAGACAATGGACCCACCTGAGCTCCAGGCAGCCCCAGTCAGGGACACTGAACCCTCTCCATACTGCTCTGCTATCCTCCTCGGCCCGCCTGACGAAAATACCACATACTGGCTAGATTAGACAGCAGAAATTAATTTCCCCACAGTTGTAGAGGCAGTAATTCTGACATCAGGGCTCAGTTTGGCTGCACTGTGGTCAGATTCCTCATTCTGAGCCACAGGAAGACCCTCATACTGGGTTTATCCAGCCTGCGGCAGTGGAGGGTCAGAGAGACTGAGGAAGATCTGGTGAGGGAGAGAAACAGACAGAGAGGGTTAGAGGAAGGGAGGAAAGGAGGATGAGAGAAATGTAGAAAGTCAGTCAGAGAGACACCCTGGGGTCTTAGAAGAGCAGTTTCTTTTTCAAATGAACTTTGAACTTTATCAAAACACCATCTCCCAGGCTGGAGATTTAGCTCAGTGGTTCCAGTGCCTGTCCCCCACCCAAAAAAATAAATACACCATCTCCTAATAGCATCATATTGCAGGAAGGTAAAGCTTCATAGTATGAACTGGCAGGGTTCAATCCATAGTTGCTTCCATTTCTGTCACAAGCACCCTGACAAAGTCCTAATTTTCGTTACACATGAGCCTTATTAGAGTCGGCCAGATGTACCTCCCGAATACCCAAGACTTACATCACATAAACGCAGTGTTTCTCAGAGCTGATCTGAGGCAAGATGGAAGAAAAGACATTTGGGTGAAATGCAGTTATCACAGAGTTCATTTACAAAATAAAAATAAGCATTTGAATTTGTATTAATTGATGGAACGGGGTGATGCCATTTAAGAAGACACAACTGGAATCTGCCTTTCTTTGAAGCCAACTTTCTGTATACTATAGACACACACAAAGACACACACACAAACACAGTTTCTTTGACCTTTAATTCTTATAATATGCTTCAATAAATAGAAAGCTAAAAATCCTAGCATAAATTTTTCATAGTCTTTATAGAAAAGCTCTCTTTTCACCATCCAAAGGACTCCTGTTCAGACTCCTTTCAAAACAAAAACAAACAATGTGTCTAAAGTTATTTCCTCCAAAAGCAGACAGACAAAGACGAAGAGTCAAGACTAATCAGAATCCCTTTGTGAGGTGCTTTTCATTCGTGCCTTGCACATTTCACTTCCCTTTTCCTTAAGGCCGAGTCTCCTTTTTCCTCTAGATTGTAATTTGCTTGAGGGCAGAGGCTGCGCTTCCCTTTGTTGGGCGCAAGGATTCTGAAAGAGCCCGCAGTATTGTGAGCACTCAGTACATTTTGTTGATGATAGTGATGTTTCTGAAAGTGTTGGAGAGAAAAGCAGATAACTCTGGCCTGCCCTGGCTCTCACTTGCTTATCCTAAAGTACCTTCTTTTTTTCTATAAACAAGGATGCACCCAGGCAGCATACAGGCAGGAAAGTGAGTCAGAAAAGCAATTCGCACTTCCAGTGCCCTTATGTGACTCCTTCAATGCCTTAGGAATCTGCTTGAGGATTTATTTTAAGCATACAAGCTATGCAGTCTCTTAACTCCATAAGCACAAAATCTAATTCCTCTCCCTCCTCCTCAATCCTCACATTCTTAATGCTTAAACTGTGCCCTTGCGACTTTTCTGTTAGTTAAGAGATGTACAACATAGGGGCAAAAATCAATCTTAATTAAGGCGAACTCTGGAATTATGATCGAAGGAAGGTACATTAGCCCAGTGCTTCCACACCCCCATACACTGTTGTTATCGATGTTTGGACAGATGGGGAAAGTGAAACAGGAGTCAATACTTCGATCTAGTGTGTTCTCTACGGATCTGAATTTTTAACACATCCATAATGAGTACTGGTGGTGTTTAATAAATACACAGCAGCCCCTAAGAGTGGCACTGTGTGTTAAAGACAACAACAAAGTCCCTGGGGCTCCTAGGTGGTTGGAACAAACAGGTTCAACCTGGTAGAAACAAGCAGTAAGGAAAGTACGTGTAAACACAGTTTTCTCCCCAGTGGTTTCAAAGTCTGGGGATCCTTTTCGCCAAGGTGATCACTGTTATTGACTAATTTAGACTCTTCTGTCAAAGTTGAATGCAATCTTGTAAAATTATTCATGATGAGCTGTTTGGATTTAGTAAACAGATTCTGGATCATCTAACATTACCTCCTCTATTTAACTAAGACAATTACTGGCATATAATTTTAATAATTCTGCCTCAAGTCCCCAAATTCCTTACCACTGTTAACTGGCTTACAAGAAACATCTGACCAAAGAGAACTAATCAAATGGTCTCTCTTGAGGGAAACTGTTTTTAAAATTAGGGAGCCTGATAGTTCTTTTCACATGATGAATGGAAAGTTCATTTAATTTGGTGAGAGAACTAAGGCTGCCGTTTTGGGCTGTCTATTCTCTCCGTTTCATTTTAAGATGCAGACAAACTGGTTGGACCAAAGAAAATATTGTCTAGATGTGTAATGAGTGGTAAAGAAGTAAAAGAATTTCTAATGTCAGGGGCCGGAGATTTAGCTCAGTGGTTCTGGTGCCTGCCTTGCAAGCGCAAGGTCCTGAGTTCGATCCCGGTAACCACATGAATGCTGGGCGTGGTGACTCACGCCCATCAGCCATCAACACCACATACCACAGTGCCAGGTGTGGTGGCTCACGCCTGTAATCCCAGTACTCGGGAGGCAGAGACAGGAGGATTGCTGAGTTCGAGGCTTGCCTGAACTACAAAGCGAGACC
>PVIC010044930.1:0-14824 GCA_004025085.1 Thryonomys swinderianus
TTCTTTCAGACAGGGTCTCACTAGGCAGGTCAGGCTGACCTTGAACTGACTATATAGCTCAGCTGCCTTCAAACTCAAATGGATCCTCCTGCTTGAGCCTCGTGACCTCTGAGACTACTGGCATGCTGGGTATTTGGCACTTTCTGAATTTAGAAGCAGTGCTCGCTTCGGCAGCCCATATACTGAATTTAGAAGCAGAAATGGAAGTGAGCAACAGGAGCTGCTGAAAGGATCACTTGATTTGCTGATGGCTACAGAACACTAGAGTTTCGGTGTTCCTTCAAATAAAAAGACTGGTTCACCAACTAGTGTGAGGGCATCACGTGGAAGCCCTTTAATGCTGAACCACTCCCACAGGAAACAGACATGTTACCTGACAAGTGGTATAGATGACATGCTCTAAGAGAGCTGTTTTAGAAACACTTGATTCCACAGTCACCACTTACATTTCCATTTCTCCTAACTAGATCACTTCATAGCAGTGATATATATCCAGCACCATTGTGTACTTGTCATGCAAGAAGCCAAGAAACAGAACTAAGGAGTTTGAGTCCAATTTCAGATACAGAATGTCCCATTCTAGGCAGTTGCTCAATCTCAACAAATAATTTGGGCTTTTCTTTTTTCTTTAGTGGCAATCAGGATTAAACTGAGGGCCTTGATCTTGCCAGGCAAATGCACTACCACTGACCCTTTTTATTATATTTTGAGACATAGTCTTACTAAAATGCCCAGGCTGGACTTAAACCCATAATCCTTCTGCCTCAGCCTCTTAAGTAGCTAAAATTCCAGGTGTGTCACCATGCCTTGCCAAGGCTTTACTGCACTGAATAAACTGCCCCTAAACACAGTCCCCTGTACAAAGGTTCAGGAGCACCGTGGTTCCCCCTCCCGTTCAGCAGGTGCAAACTGAGACCTGCTCCCTCTTACTAGAGCCAAGATTGGGTATGGTTAAGGTGGCATGACCACAGATCCCTCTTACCTTAGAATGACCACACAGGTGATGAAGCAGCCTCGTGCTCAACTGGAAGGTCTCTAGCAGGCTCAGAACATCTTCCTAAAACCAACAAAACTCATAAGCATAGCATGACATATTCTAATTACATTTTAGAAGCAAAACACTTTTGCAACCCAAAGAGGCACAGCTGTGGGTTATGGCCTGTGTGGATCTGGCTCTCATTCTCTAGCCTCCAGCTTCTGTCCCTGGGTCAATCTGTGAGTTGTAAGATGTACATTATAGTCTGAAGTAGATTACCATGTCTCAGCTTTCTCATGTGCAAATTAGGATAAAATACAGCTTCTTTTTTTCTTTCAGGGTTATAAGGGCCTCACCAAGTCTTATAGGTAGTTTTCAAAGTCAACTTGCAAAACTATGTATAAGAAATCATCTTCCCTTGTATCTTTACTTCACAACTCTGCCTTAGGTGTCATATGGCTTAACAAATACAAAACCTACCAACACTATTCATAAAGCAACAGTTTTATGACACAAAGAAGGGTCCTAAGAGTAGAGCTGGGTAACCCAGAACAAGCACATGGCATGCTGACGTGCCAAGTCCTGGGAGCAGAGTGGCACAATGAATCATGCTGAAGGGACTCTTTTAAGACCTGGGTTTGAACAGAGTGGGCCTGAGGCACAGGGTCTACTGTGGGACAGTCAGGCCTGCTAGACCCTTAGGCTATACCTCAAGTGGGGTCAAACAGAACTGCTGCTCAGAACATGGGCAGGGTCTATTCCCACCCTCAGTCCACCTCAGAGTCCTGTGGATATATCTTCAGAGAAACCCCTCAGAGCACACCCTTGTTCTCAGCCTTACCCGGTGTTTTCTAAAACTGAAGTCCAGGAGGGGCATACATTGCTTCAGAAAGGCTTCCACAAAGAGACGTCCATACTGAAGAAAAAAAGACATGCTGGTAACTCCAGCTGGAACCTCACTTGCAAAGTACCAGTATCACCCAGCACAAGAGGCTTAGGTTTTTATTTTTGTACATAAAAAATAAATTTGAACTGTGTGTGGTGGCACATGCCTGAGAGTCTAGTATTCAGGAGGGTGAGGGTCATGTAGCCAGCCTGGGCTACAAAGGGAGCTCAAGACCAGCCTCAACTACATAGAGAGACTGTTTCAAAAACAAAACAAAAATAACTCCAAAAAACAACCTCACCCACTTGAACCAAGTATGGTGGTACATTCTCAGCTGTTAGCCCGGCAAATGCAGGACTGCCAAGTTCAAGACCAGCCTGGGGAACTTAGTAATGTTATCTCAAAACAGAGCTGAAGATACAGCTCAGCAGCCAAGTGTGAGGTCCTGAGTTCACTCCTTGGTACCACAACATAAATGAACAGTGTGAACAGTTCAAAAGGTTCACTTGGTTGATTATGGGCAGATTTACCTGCCTCAGATACAGCCAATAGCCAGGGGCCTTGCCCAGCTTAAAGAGTTAGCAGGAGCTCCAGCTCTGACAAAGAAACTGAGTGGGGCTGAGGCAGCATGTGGCAGATTTCCAAACTTGCCAATCACAGAAATCATACTTCCTCATGGGCCTGTCTCTCACATTATACCTACCAGCTGATAGGAGTGAAGGGGAAAGAGATCAGGAAATATCAAGAGCAGGACACCAGGCCAAGTGTGCTGGGACATACTTATAATTCCCAGCTCCCTGGGAGGCCAAGGCAGGAGGATCACAAATCAGAGGCCAGCCTGGTCAACTTAATGACAGCCTGTCTTGAAGTAAGGAAAGGGGGCCTGGATTTAGCTAAGTGATTCTGGTGTCTGCCTTGCAAGCGCAAGGTCCCAAATTCAATCCCTGGTAACCATATACCACAATGCCAGGCAGAGTGGCTCATGCCTATAATCCCAGCACTCAATAACCACATACCACAATGGCAGGTATGGTGGCTCATGCCTGTAGTACTAGCACTCGGGAGGCAGGGGCAGGAGGATTGCTGAGTTCAAGGCTTGCCTGGGCTACATAGTGAGCTCAGAGCCAGCCTGAACTATAAAGCGAGACCCTATCTCAAAAAAAAAAAAGGAAAGGCTAGGGACATAAGTTAGGACTCCTTAAATTCAATCTCCAGCACCAGCACCACAACCACCACCAAAAACAAGCAAAAACAAAACAGTAACAAAAACAAAAAAGTGGAAGAGCATATCACCTACTTGAAAGCAAACTTAGGAATGGCTATGATTCTGAGAACTCCCCATGGGAAAGGAGTTGGTAGTGACCACAGTTAACAGCTCCTGAGGCAGCCTCAGGACCTTTTTCTTTTCTTTTTCTTTGTAGTTCTATGGATGGAACACAGGCTTCGTGAATGATAAACTACCCATTTACCAGTAAACTATAGATGCAGACCTGCTTGTAGGGCTTTGTAAAGAACCACAACCAGGGCTAGGAGAATGAGCTCAGTACTAAGGAGACTGAGGCAGGAGAATCAAGGGTGGTCTGGACAACTTAGCCAGACCCTGCTTCAGAAGAAAAATGAAGACAAAACACAACAGGTTTTACATCTCATGGTAGAGCACTTGGGTTTAGTCTTTAGCACCAGGACACAACAATAAACAAGGTCTATTAAACCACTCACCTTCAAACACGCATGCAGCACAGGATGACTGTCAAATACCTGGAGACATAAAAAACAACAAACCAAAGCTGAAGGCTGCTCCTTGGGGCACCCTGGCCTCCTTCACACTGAGCACAGTATAGTTCCAGGAGCTACAGAGATTTTGTAACTGAAGAAGACATGTCCCTTAATTCATATAATAAAGTAATCCCTGTTAAGTGAACTCTAAGAGAGGAGCACAGAGGAAAAAGAATTGGTTCCCCTGGGCATGCTGAGAAGGTGCCTTAGTCAGAAGCACAGAGGATTCAGCCTTAAGAGGCCATGAGGGGCCAGAGGGTTAGCTCAGTGGTTCCGGCGCCTGCCTCGCAAGCGCAAGGTCCTGAGTTTGATCCCCAGTAACCACATATAATACTGGGCGTGGAGACACGCCCACCAACAATCAACACCGCATACCACAATGCCGGACGTGGTGGCTCACGCCTGTAATCCCAGCACGCGGGAGGCAGAGACAGGTGGAGTTTGCGGCGGCTTGCCTGGGCACCATAGTGAGCTCAGGGCCAGCCTGAACTACAAAGCGAGACCCTGTCTCAAAAGCAAAAAAAAAAAAAAGAAAGAGGCCATGAGTTGGGTGTGGTACCTTGTGCCTATAATCACTGCACTGGGGAGGCAGGGGCAGGAGGATTGCTGAGTTTGAGGCTTGCCTGGCCCACATAATTAGCTCAGGGCCAGCCTGAACTGTGATGTGAGATCCTGTCTCAAAAAGAATAGAGGAGGGGAGGGGAGGAGAGGGGAGAGAGAGAGAGGGAAGAGAAAAGAGGTCACGAGAAGTGGGAAGGCGAGAGAGCGACATCCTAGCCTGAATGACCAGTCTGAGCAAAGCTAGGGTGGCAGATAGCAGAGTACTGGAGGGTAACGAAGCACTTGAGGTGGGAGGGAGTATGCTCAGGCAGCAAAGGACAGAGAACAGGTGGCTAAGTAAGGTGGTACAGGGGAGGCAGGAAAAAAAGGAAAGGCAGTGCCTACAGAAAGAAAGTCACCCAGGATGGGCTGAGAGATAGGGAAGGAGATAGCTGGAGTGGCTCCCAGAAGGTGGGAGAGGAGGAAGGAGGCAGCTGCGAAAGCCAGTTCCCACAGTATTTGCAGTGACCATTGAGACAAGGAGCTCCATACTCACTTTTATTAGGTTGATGAGAATACTGAAGTCTCGAACAGCCATGTTCCAATAAAGAAGCTTCTCTTCATGAATCTGGGGATGCCAAATACATCAGGCCTCTGAATCAGACGATCCCTTCAACTGGACTCCCACTATTATAGTTCTTCATTTACAAAGCTATTCTGAGACTGAAGCCAATTACCCCCATAAGAGACGCGGCACCTAGTGCACCCAACAAGATGGTCTGAACCCTGCCCCACTGTGGTGACATCAGAGGACTTTAAAGAGCCTATGCAATAATTTCCTCTGGTAATTACTAGTAAAAGCCTCTGCAGCACACCTGCTGGCCATCAGAGCTAAGCAGCTCCAGATTCCATGGATCTGCCCTTGCTCGACATTCTTATTTCTAGTTCACAGGTTGCCAAGGCCTACACATTTTGGCAACAGGCTGGCTTACCTTATACCAGGTGACAAACAGCAAACTAAGTAGTAGCCATGGCAAACAGCCCTATTTTCACCTCCAGTTAGAGGGAAAGGAAATTAAATAAGAAGGTCTTTGAAAAAAATCCCTATCTTGCTAAATCAAAGGCAATATCTTAAGAAAAACCCTGAACCCAAGAAATAAAAGAATCAGTGATCTCCAAGCAATTCAGAGTTCCTTTCTTGGTGAGAGGAGTGTCTGAATCACCTGCTGTGGCTGTGCTGCTGTGCCAACCTGAAGACCTTTCACAGTCTTCTCCAGTTTAGCCATCATCACACGGAAGAAAATGACAAAAGTGTACCTGGAAAGGGGAAAGCAAGCACATACACATATTGGTCCCTGCTCAGAAAAAACTTGCAGGCTCCATGCCACTAATACCAGCAACTGGGAGGTAGGAGGATCATGAGGTAATGCCCAGGCCTTGCAACTTAGTGAGACACTTTCTCAAAGTAAGAGAGGGTAGGGATGTAGCTCATTGTGAAGGGTTTAATTCCCAGTCCACAAAAAAGAAAAGAAAAAAGGAGAGACAGATACACACTGAGATTTCCTAAGAAGAAGCCAGGAGAGCAAAAGCAAATTCCTTCCCCACCTCTCTGAATGCTCTTTCAGCAGGCTCCTTTGAAAGAGGATGGAAAGGTAGAAAGGAGTCAGAGATGAGCCCCAGATGGCCTGGGAAACAATGGAGTTAACTTTAATGAGAGGAGGCAGTAGGTGGTGTGTGAGGAGCAGTGATGCTGTGGGCAGAAGATCTGGGCCGTGTCTTGGCCTATAACCATTCCTCGGCCCGTGCAAGCTCATGAAGTTCCCTTTCTAGTCCTCATTTTCCTCAGTTGTAAAGTAGAATGATGCTTATCCTTCCAGAGTTATTAAGGAACAAATAAGGCTGAGAACGTAACATGCTGTATGAACCACAAGAGCCTAAGATTAGGAGATGCAAACCTATTTAGACATACATTATTAGCTAATGGTCACACTGTTCTTCTCAAAGAGGTCAAAGGATTGGAAAATAGTCTCAAGTTTAATTTTAAAGAGAAATTCTTGTGGCATGAGATTGAACTCAGTGCCTCCGCATTGAACTACATCTCCAGTGCTCGCTTTGGCAGCACATATACTAAAATTGAACTATATCTCCAGCCCCTTTTTTCACTTTTTTTTGGATAGAAGTTCTCACTATGTTGTCTAGGCTGGGCTTGAACTTGTAATTCTCCTGCCTCAGCCTCTCACACAGTTGGTACTGCAAGACTGTGCTACCTGCCAACCCTAAATATGTTGTTTATTTTGTGATGCTAGGAACTGAACATGTGCCTCATGCATGCTAAATATGCGCACTACTCTGAACCATACTCCTAGCTCTAGTCTCATGTTTAAAGGACAAAAGCACAAGTAGAAGTTTATTAGCCTTGAAGCCAGCCCCTGCTGAAAATCCTTCCCACTGAGGATCTTCCACAGGTCAGCTGCGGTCCCTTGGAAGGAAGGGACACTCCCTTCTAAGGAATATTACATGAGTGAAAATCAAGGGATTGGTAGTCCAGCTCAGCAGTAAGGCACTGAACTAGCATGCATGAGGTGCTGGGTTTGATCCCAAAAATAATACCACAAAAAGGCAAGAAGCAGGGGAGGGGAAAGAAAGAAGAGGGTTGAGGGAAGGGGAAGGGAGCACAGCAGACACTCCATTCTAAATGAATGATGATGGTACAATCAATTCAATCAGAACTTGGAAATAGGGGCTGTATGTATCTCAGTGCCACCACACCTGCCTGACAAGCCAAGGACCTGAGTTCAATCCTCAGTACAACAAAAAAAACCCAAAACAAAACAAAACAAAAACTTGGAAAATACATCTACTGGGCAGTGTGATTCTATCTTAGGAAAATGACGGTAAAGCCTCCTACCTGGTCAGTGTGGGGAATGTAGCAGAAGCCTGTCTCGGAGTCTGGACTAACTCCAGGACACCGACGCCGGCAATCTCCTCTATGGCCTTCAGCACGCTGTCAGTGTGCTCCAGGTAGATGCTGCACAGACAGTAAGAGGGGTATGAGTGCTGGCTATGTCCACATTTCCCTCCTGAGACCGTCCAGCTATTACGCTTTGACTGAATTACTAACAAGCCAGGATCCAACTGCAGAGACTGCCGTTTCTTTTCTGATTTGATATAAGAACAAGGAGTTAGTGAATAGCAGGAAGCAGGACTAGAGGTACTTAATTAAGGTCCACACAACTCAAATTCTGTTCACTTTAAATATAATTCACTGCTTTCAAAGTTTTCCCCAAAAAGGTGATTCCTCAGTGCCGAACCAAGTGCAGAATCCCAACAGTGTGAAGTAGGAAAAGCAGTTTGGCTCATTGGGAGAAACTGAACACCTCACCAGACTAGATCCTGAAGCTGGTCCCTGAAGAGGGTGCTCTTCTCATTCTCACTGGGTCGCCACGCCCGGCAGAGGAACTGTCTGGCCAGGGAAGCTGACAGAAAACAAGGCAAAGGCATCTCACACAGGAGAAACTGACCTCATTCTTTAAAAAATATTATATATATGCTTTTGACACAATTATTGACATATTAAAAGGGTACAGTGTGACATTAAGATATATGAATATAATGTGTAGTTATCAGATAAATTCACTGCCTCAGGCTTTTGGAGATAATAATTGATCAAAGGGATTTTATTGACTAAGAAGTCTTTAAAAACCTCTTATTTTTGTTCCAGTAGCCCTTCTGCCAGAAGAAAAACTTGTCTAAGACTCAACACATGGCACCTCTTGCCCTGCCCTTCAACACAGAGACACTCACAGGATTGCTGCCAGCTGGTAAGCCAGGCCAGCCCCTCTTAGGCAGACAGAGCCACGGCTAGTCCAGTTTCTGACTTCCCTCTCTCTTCTCACCAGCATGGCATAATAAAGCTTTGTTTCACATATTCATCTTGGTTTCTGTTTGTGCTGCCAAGTAGGACATATAGTCAGCAAGCAGAATTCCAAGAGTTATGATAAAAGAAAAAAGTCAGAGCCAGCAGTGGTGGTGCATGTCTATAATTCTAGCACTCTGGAAGCTGAGGCAGGAAGACTATATGCGCAACTCTAACTTGACAATTTAGTGAGTTACTAAGATCCTGTCTCAAAAAAGAACTGGGGATGTAGCTCAATGCAAAGGTAATGGGTTTGGTCTCTGGTACAACAAAAATACAAAGAAAAGCTAGCTTAGAGACCTGGAGGTGGTGGTAAACTGCTGCAATCTCAACACTTGAGGAAAGGCAGGAAGATCTCAAGTTCTAGGCCAAACTTGAATAGTGAGACAATCCTGTTTCAAAAAACAAAAGACCTTCCACTCACCAGGCTGAGGCAGGATGGTTGTAAGTTTGAGGTCATCCTGGGCTAAAACAAGTGAGGCCTGACTAACTAGCTTAAATAGTAAGTTTGAGGCCAGCCTAGATAGACAATAAATTCAAGGCCAGCCTGAACTACACAGCTATAAAAAAAAAAAAAAAATCAAGGGGCCAGAGATTTAGCTCAGTGGTTCAGGCACCTGCCTAGCAAACACAAGGTCCTAAGTTCGATCCCGGTAATGGTAACCACATACAATAATACAGGCATGGTGGCTTATGCCTGTAATCCCAACACTCGGGAGGCAGAGGCAGGAGGACTGCTGAGTTTGAGGCTTGCCTGTGCTACACACACACACACACACACACACACACACACACACGGGGTCAATATCTCCTTTACACTTAATCCTGATGTCTACTTCCTACCCTATTAACCTTGTGTTTTATATCTTTTTTCTTATGCCAAATGCCTTTGATAATAAACATAAGAAGAAAGCAGCACCAGCAGATGATGATGATTAAAATTTAAATCCTAGGGCCTGAGATTGAGCTCAGTGATTCTGGCAACTGCCTCCCAAGTGCAAGGTCTAACTACATACAATACTGGGCATGGAGACACGCCCACCAACAATCAACACCGCATACCACAATGTCGGATGTGGTGGCTCACGCCTGTAATCCCAGCACTTGGGAGGCAGAGACAGGAAGTTGGCTGAGTTCCAGGCTTGCCTGGACTACATAGTAAGCTCAGGACCAGCCTGAACTACAAAGCCAGACCCTGTCTCAAAAAAAAAAAAAAAAATTTTTAAATCCTAGGCTAGGCAGGGTGGCTCATGCCTGTAATCCCAGCACCCAGGAGGCAGACGCAGGAGGACTGCTGTGAGTTTGAGGCCATCCTGGGCTACATAGTGAGTTCAGGGCCAGCTTGAACTATAAAGCAAGACCCTATCACCCCCAAAAAACTCTGGATTCAATATCCATCACCTGGATAGGAGGGGAAGGGAGGAGAGAATTAGCTAGCTAGCTGATCTAACCTGAGTCACATCTAGTAATCTCAGTGAAAATTAGTCATAGCTTCTTCTGGGAAATTTGCCTTCTTGCTATAGCAAGACACCTGCCCAGGGTTAACATGCATATATGTCCGAGTTCTGGGAAGCTAGAAGTTCATAACTGTGAGAAAATGATTATATTTATGGGGGGGATTGAATCATCACCAATTTTTTCTTTCTTTTGAGCAGGATCTACCGATCTCTTCAAAAGAGCCATCAAAGTTCTGAGGAGGTAAAGACCACACTGGAAACTGGGGATGCTGCGATGGAAATTCTGCAAGTAACTGAAGCTCTGGCTGTAAGGAAACAAGAAATAAACACATATATAGGTTTAAATCCACAAGCTGTTTGACATACTGGTCAGAATCATCTTCCTTTTCTGATGTGTCTTTTGGAATATCACTATGTACTTCACACTGGCTTTGAACTCAGGCTGGCCTCAAACTCACAGCAATCCACCTTCCTCAGCTTCCCAAGGGCTGGGATTACAGGTGCATGTCATCACGCCTGGCTATCCTTTCTTCATTTTAAATTGAGAAAAAAATCTGCATTCAGTAGAGACAATGTGGAAGGCAATTATAAGTCAGAGAAAGCAACGCTTTTAATGACTATCAGATTAATTCATTGTCAAATCAAGGATATAATGGGAGCTGGGAACCACAATTATACCAAGTTATGCAAGAAGATTTACAGTAACTTGGGCAAGGGCTTCTAATACTTCAGAATTTATCAGAATACATAAGTGAGAAGGCTCATATGCTAAGGAAAAACAGCTGAACACATCAATTTCCTTCACAACTATGAACACCAAAAATTTTCAAAGAAACTGCTGATCTACTTCCTCAGTGTTTCTTGGGAAAACACAAGGAAAAAAAAAAAAAGAAAGAAAACACAGGGAGACATGCACTGTGACCCACCTGATAAGTTCTTCCAAGGCCTCATCACGCTGGTACTGCTTTATCCTCCCAGTAAGGACCTCAAGGGCAGAGTACAGTAGTCTGTGATTCTCGGTGTGCAAAAAGCCACTCCTGAAGCAAAGTCAAAGTACAATCACTCCCTGCTCCGAGCCTGTGCCATCAACAACTCCACAGTGTAAAAGGAACGGTAAGTGCATCGGACAGCCATGGCTCCTGGTGCAAGACTAGAAGCAAAAGTGCATTCACAACAGTCTTTCTTTAAGGACTTCTAAGTTCTCACAGGTTTATCTTTGAGGAAAAAGAAAGCTCTTCATTGCCTACATTTTAGAGGTTAAGCCTCTGCAACAATACAGGACTAGTTCTGTCAAAATTGCCAAGTCAATCCTCAGTCCATGGTGGAGTTGGATGAAGAACTTAACCCTTGCCCTATATTTATGTATCAAGTCTTGATACGAATTTTTTTCTTTCCTGTTCTCTTTTTATTTTGGTTTGTTTAAGACAGGGTCTCACTATGTAGTTCAGCCTGGTCTGGAACTTACCTGCCTAGGCTGACTCAAACTAAGGATGATTCTACTGCCTCAGCCTCCTGAGTGCTTGGATTACAGGTGTGTACTACCCTGCCTGTCTTACAAAGGTTATATAAGTGTTGGCTTTGTTCTTTTGACTTAAAAGATAATGAATATACCCATTACCTTTAAAGTTTCCTTTATTCTCCTTTGTAAATTTATTCCCTCTTCTACCCTCTTTAATTCAGTGTTAGGCAACCACTGACTGCTTTGCATCACAGTATTATATGCCTTCTCTAGGATTTCACATAAATAGATTAAAATATGATGAGTCCTTGCAGGCATGCTTTTAATTTAGCATAACACACACACACACCCCTTTTTTAAAAAGTTTTTTGAGATGTTCAGGCTGGCTCTGAGCTCACTATATAGCCTAGTCAAGCCTCGAACTCAGCAATCTTCCTGCATCTGCCTCCTGAGTGCTGGGATTACAGGCGTGAGTCACCATGCCCGGATGTGGTTACCAGGATTGAACTTGGGACCTTGAACTTGCAAGTCAGATGCCAGAACCACTAAGCTATGTTTCCAGCCTGCATAACCCCTTCTTATCCCTATTGCTGCATATAGCATTCCACATACAGACACATCATAGTCTATACATTGATGGACATCTGGGTTGTTTCCGATCTAGACATATTAAAAATAATGATGCTCGGGCTGGAGATTTAGCTCAGTGGTTCCGGCACCTGCCTTGCAAGCGCAAGGTCCTGAGTTCGATCCCCAGTAACCACATACAATGCTGGGTGCGGGTGGTGACACGCCCACCAACAATCAATACCACATACCACAGTGCCAGGTGTGGTGGCTCATGCCTGTCATCCCAGCAATTGGGAGGCAGAGGCAGGAGGATTGCTGAGTTCGAGGCTTGCCTGGGCTACATAGTGAGCTGAGGGCCAGCCTGAACTGCAAAGTGAGACCCTGTCTCAAAAAAAAAAAAAAAACGCCGGAGGATTGCTCAGTGGTTCCAGCGCCTGCCTCGCAAGCGCAAGGTCCTAAACTGGATCTGGTAACCACATACAATGCTGGGCGTGGTGACTCACGCCTGTAATCCTAGCACTCGGGAGGCAGAGACAGGAGGATTGCTGAGTTCCAGGCTTGCCTGAGCTACATAGTGAGCTCAGAGCCAGCCTGAACTACAAAAGCGAGACCCTGTCTCAAAAAAAAAAATCAAAAAAAAAAAAAAAATAACGATGCTATAAACACTCATGTATAAGATTCTGTGTGAAGCCAGGCATGGTGGCACACAGCTGTAATCTCACTAGCTGGGAAGCTGTGGCAGGAGGATCGCCATGAGTTCAAAGCCAGCCTGGTCTATATAGTGAAACCTTGCTCAAAAAATCCAAAGATTTGAGATAAACATCCAGGGTGGGATCACTGGGTTGAATCATAGGCATCTGTTTAAGAAACTTCCAAGCTGTTTTCTAAAGTGGCCACACCATTTTCCATCCCACCAGTAGCAAGTGAGTCCTAGCTTACTAACCCTTGTTGTGGTAGGTTATATTAGTGAATGCTCTGTGCTCTCACTGTACTTTCAATTTGCATTTCCTTAATATCGAATAAAAATCATCCTTGGGCCAGAGGGTTAGCTCAGTGGTTCCAGTGCCTGCCTAGCAAGCACAAGGTCCTAAATTCGATCCCCAGCAACCACATACAATGCTGGGTGTGGCGACTTAAGCCCACCAATAATCAATACAGCATATCACAATGCTGGGCGTGGTGGCTCTCGCCTGTAATCCCAGCACTCAGGAGGCAGAGACAGGAGGACTGCTGAGTTCAACGCTTGCCTAGGCTACATAGTAAGCTCAGAGCCAGCCTGAACTACAAAGCGAGACCCTGTCTCAAAAAAAAAAAAAAAATCATCCTTTCCTGTATTTATTTGCCACCTATTATTCTCCTTGATGACTGTCTATTCAAAACTTGTTAGGTAGTATTTAGGTAATGATCCCAAAAGATGCAAAATTGACTGATAAAGCTAACAGTCCAGCAGCAAAGACAGATGAACAAATCACTGCAGTACAATGTGGCAAGTTTTATCTTAAGATGCTACCAGTTTGAGGGGCCGGAGGGTTAGCTCAGTGGTTCTGGCACCTGCCTGGCAAGCACAAGGTCCTGAGTTCGATCCCCGGTAACCACATATAATGCTGCACATGGAGACACGCCCACCAACAATCAACACCGCATACCACAATGCTTGACGTGGTGGCTCACACCTGTAATCCCAGCACTCAGGAGGCAGAGACAAGAGGATTGCGGAGTTCATGGCGGCTTGCCTGGGCACCATAGTGAGCTCAGGGCCAGCCTGAACTACAAAGCAAGACCCTGTCTCAAAAAGCAAAAAAAAAAAAAGATGCTACCAGTTTGAGAAGGAGACTGGGGATCAGAGAGGCAAGAAAAAAGTTTACCTAGCCCAGGGATCAGAGAAGGTAATGCTTAAGAAGGGATTTTAAATCCTGACCTCACAGGATTGTGTGAGTCAGAAAAGACTAAAGTTCAAGGAGTAAGGGATCCAGAGAGGAGGATGAATCTGTGGAAAGATTTTCAAGTAGGAACTATTTCGGGTGCTGAAATGAACTCAGTATGAACAGAAGCAAAGAGCAAAACAGTGAGTCAGACAGAAGGCCCAAGAGGCTCTTCATGAGCTTTTTTTCCTTTTAAATTAAGTTTATGGATACACAGTAGATATACATATGATCACATTTATCCTAGGGAATCTGTACCTGTACAGGGTAGATCTTGATTTTTATTTGAATTCAAGGAAATCCTAATAGCAGTCTAAAAAAGACTAGGATAAAACCAGATTTGGCTGTCTTAGAAGATCACTGGAACTGGAGGCTGAGACCAACTATGAAACTATCTATTTCAGGGTAAAGACACTCAAAGTCTGCAGCAGTGCAAAATGGACAGATGGCTCTGAGACGTCACTTACAAAAATTCCCAGGTTCTGCGGAATGCATGTGGGAGAGAAAAGAGTGCAGAGCAGAGGGAGGAACAACTGGCTCAGACAACTTGCAGCGTCCTTTACCAAGCCAGGCAAAGCCAAGCAGAGTAACGACAGGCTGCACTGAGATGTGAGGAGTCTGCCACTTTGGGAGGTGCTGAGACGGCAGGTACATGTAGATGCCTGTAGCTCAGTACATAAAAATTCAGTGCAAATTTAAGCTTGGATTAGACTGGAAGACCTGAGAAAAGAAGATAGCAGACAGAACTAGACCTGAGACACAAAACTATTTATGGGACATACCTCAAAACATTCTCCCATCTGTGTCTTCAGAATCTCTCCTTTACTTCCCTGTACAAGTCACTATCCTGTAAGGACCAAATCCAGTCCCACTGTTTACAGGGGACCCCAAAAACACTCCACCTCACACTAACTCTTTTTTTTTTTTTTTTTTTGAGAGAGGGTCTCGCTTTGTAGTTCAGGCTGGCTCTGAGCTCACTATGGAGCCCAGGCAAGCCTTGAACTCAGCAATCCTCCTGTCTCTGCCTCCCGAGTGAGTGCTGGGATTACAGGCGTGAGCCAGCACGCCCAGCCACACTAACTCTTTATCATGAAAGTTAAGATTTATTCATAACTTCTTTAGAAACAACCCCCCTTTTCCGTACATCAGGCTCTATTAATTTTTTTTTTTTTTTTTTTGAGACAGGGTCTCACTTTGTAGTTCAGGCTGGCCCTAGAGCTCACTATATAGCCCAGGCAAGCCTCGAACTCAGCAATCCTCCTATCTCTGCCTCCCGAGTGCTGGGTCTATTAATTTTTTTAAAGTAATGGGGATTTACTATT
>PVIC010044931.1:0-14816 GCA_004025085.1 Thryonomys swinderianus
TGCAAAAAGTAGGTTCTTGTTAAATGTTGCTGAAGTAGTGAGGAGAAAACGGATGTTTCAAATGGTGCTGCAAAACTAAATTCTAACATTAAACTCATTATTTTGTATTCTAACTCATTTAAATTTTAAGCATCTTACTGAGGAAGAGAGTTCACTAGGTTTATAATACATGATATCTGAGAGGATATTTTAATTATTTTAAAAAGTAATTGATGATTCTAAAGATTTGAAAAACACGATTGAATTTAAAGCTGAGACTGAGAGGCAGCACAAAACTCACTGAAATATTTGGAAGAAAATTTGTAAATCATAAATAAATGTGCTGCTGGTATTCATGGTAAACATAAGGATTATACTTGCACTATGTAACTTATCTTAACTGTATGTAGAATAAAAAGCACATTCCTGGTTGGTGTGAAATAGGAGTAGAATTTCCAGCACTGTTTTATAACAAAGTCTTGAAGTCTCAGTAATGCTGACAGCACATTTGAGAATAGTCTAATAAAAAAGCAGCTATGGTTTCTTTATAATTACCTAATATAACCCAAATGTACTTTTTCATATCACTTATACATACAATTCTCCAAAGGATGTTTTCTCACGTCTAATTTTAGCAGGACAAGAAACATTTTAAAAATGGAAAGCCCAGAAGTACTGATCTCCCTCCCACAAGCACTTCCTCTTTAGATTTTTTTTTTTTTTTTTTTGAAACAGGGTCTCGCTTTGTAGTTCAGGCTGGCCCTGAGCTCACTATGTAGCCCGGGCAAGCCTCGAACTCAGCAATCCTCCTGCCTCTGCCTCCCAAGTGCTGGGATTACAGTCGTGAGCCACCACGTCCGGCACTGTGGTATGTGGTATTGATGGCTGGCGGGCGTGAGTCTCCACACCCAGCATTGTATGTGGTTACCGGCGATCGAACTCAGGACCTTGCGCTTGAGAGGCAGGCGCTGGAACTACTGAGCTAATCCTCTGGCCCTCCTCTTTAGATTTGTATTCCCAAATTGTGTGTATTACTGAAAGGCCACAAGATGTCACTATTTGTTAATCGCTATTTGTCGTATAACAATTATTCTGAACTTGGTTTGCAAAATTACCTGAGAGATAGTAGACTTGAGTCCTAATAAGTCATAATGTCATGTTCCTGTTTCCTTTTATACTACACAATTGGGCAATTTGCATTAAAATTCAGACCACAGGAAAGGAAAGCACAACATTTTTAAGTGTTCTAAGTAAGATCTTTCTTTGGAATGGTGTGAGACTCCCCAAATGCTACAATTTCAAGTGGTTTTAAGAGCAAGCATAAATAAATGTATTTTCATGGTTATTTATATTATATAACTTAATTCTGTCCCTGCACAGGGAGGTCCGGTTATACCCATTCTACAGAAATAGGAATGGACTTTACCTGTGTCTTAGATCAAACCATAGACCACTGGTGTTGGCATAACTGAGTTGTTTGTCCCAGGAAATAAGGAATTCCCAAATGCCAGCCAGTCACAATAGATGCTCCCCAAGGCAAACAGCTTATTTATTAATTGTGGTTAATCAAGAGTCGCTGTGTTTTTCAAACACACTTAGCCCAACCTCAGTCAGCTTCCACTGTGAATGACAGGATCTGACACCTTTTAATGTTTCCTCTCTGACAGCCCCATTCTGAGACCATGAAAGGACTGTGTCTGGTGGTGTCCAGTACGCGAATTTCTGCTTTGTTAACTGACAGGCAGTGCTCTGGAGGGTTCTGCTGATGAGGAAAACTCAAGATCAGAAAGACAATTTGCTCAAAATTCCACAACTAGCCAAGGAGCAGATCCAGGCTCAGACACTATGTCTTTTTTAGAGAGCCGTCCTGACTGAGAAGGAAAGAGAAATCTGTAAAGTTAATCTGAAATTAAAATGTAATCTCAAATTAAATGTTAATCTCAAATTAAAATGTAAGAATTACCGATATAGCAAAATTTAATTATAATTAAATATGTGGTTATTGATGTAGCCAAGAATTTAACGCAGTGCTTGTCAGAGGATTGCTATTTTTTCTTCTGCTGCTATTCGTTTACTTATCTTCTTCAGTTTTACTAGTTAACATCTGGGGTAAAGTGTGCTTAGGATGTTAGCAAAGAAAAGCGAGACATTATATAAGTTAATTGTGAAGGAATTCACTTCTGATTTGTTTTATTAATGAATTTCAACAAAATAAAGCTAGATGACCAGTGTATAGGATTTTGCAAAAATAATTCTTCATTTGAGCTCATTTTACTCTTCAGTTTTTGCTTCTGGGTTTTTGAAAATCTTAGTTCAAACCTCCAGGGTGAGTCTTTCTTTGATTAATTTCCTTTTTTCATGATGGTTGATGATGCAATTATGTAATGTAAGGCTCTTGAAGACCTGACATTAACAGTTGTTTAAGTACCTAAATTCTATGCTATGTATTTTGCTAAGTAACTTATTCAAGAGAGGAGCAAAAATAGACAATAATAGTAGATAATTGATATCATTCTCTTCCTCATTTTGCACATGAAGAAAACTTGAGTCTTAAAAAGCTACCTTTCTTTTTCTTTCTGAATCATATTTATTCTTTCCCCTCATTACATTCCCCCACCACATTCCCTTTGAATATTTCCTATTTTACAGAATCTATCGTACATACACATTCCCCAGTGTTGAGTGTGATTGTGAACTGTATATAAAATGTACCACTAAAGAATTCAATTTAGAAAAAAGCCAACTTTCTCCAGGTCACACATAATGTAGGGACAGAGTCATGATTCAGATTCAAATCTTTCTGTTTCCAAAGCCTTTATTTATCTTTGCAATGTGCTTTACTATCTCTGCCTGTGACTTTAACATTTATTTATCAGGGTATTGTGGTGCATGATTGTAATTCCAGCACTTTGGGAGGCTGAGGCAGGAGGATTTTAAGTTTGACCTCAGCCTGGGAAACTTAATGACTTGAGATCCTACACCAAAGTGACAATAAAAATAAAAACAGAGGCTGGGTATTTAGCTTAAGTGGTACCATGCCAACTTTGGATGTACAAGGGCCCGAGTTCGATCCCCAGTACCACAAAAAATGAATAAAAATAAAAAACATAAATAAAAAGCATTGCAAAAGTAGCCCTGGGTTCAATTTCCAGTAATGGGAAGAGAAGAAAAAAGAGCTGAATTAATAAAGAATTAATAAGAAATGGGGGCTCACTAACACATGTAATGTCCACATGAGTACTCCATCTCTAGGTCAGTACCAATGGAGGCGCTCAAGGGCAATGACTCAGGGTAAAGCTAGGGGGCAGTAACTCAAAACAGTGACATTTTAATTTTTAAAGATTATCGATTAAACAAATAAGGAATGGTCTGATCTTTTGTGAAAGTAAGGCTCAATCAGGGGTAGGTGAAAGGCCCTTTCTGGAGATGTAAACTCTTGGTATCTGCTCAAAAGAATATTCTCAGGCCAGAGATTTAGCTCGGTGGTTCTGGTGCCTGCCTGGCAAGTGCAAGGTCCTTGGTAACCACATATAATAAATAACACCGGGGACGATGACACCCACCCACCAGCAATCAGCACCACATACCACAATGCAGGGCATGGTGGCTCACGCCTGTAATCCCAGCACTCAGGGAGGCAGAAGCAGGAGGATTGCTGAGTTTGAGGCTTCCCTGGGCTACATAGTGAGCTCAGGGCCAGCCTGAACTACAAAGCGAGACCCTGTATAAAAAAAAAAAAAAAGAATATTCTCCCTCTCAACCGTTCCCACATGCCACTCACCTGTTATAAAACTGATGGTGGAACTGTCACAGCAACTCAACTCTGGATCGCCCCATGTCACCATGGTTACCCGAAAGTTATAGTACCAGGCTGGCAACAGATTGGCTATTCTCTGAATGAGGGAGGAGAAAGGAGACAAAGACTAAGGGGAAGGTAATATTTCTGAAGTACATTTGCTTTCATGGGCCTATCAACAAATCAATAAATCATTTTTTGTCCCTTTATGTCTCCTGTATTTCAGTGTTTTTCTTAAATGAAATTTGCCATAAAATGAAATGCGAGAGATAGAATGTTCAAAGATGATTCAAAGATACAGACAGAAATATTCCTAATTTTGACCTTACTTCGTAAGTTCAATTATATTACACAATGAAATGAGTTATTTGTAAGTGACTGTACATGAAATACATCGCCTTAACTCTCAGACAAGTTGACCTCTTGCAACTCTGTATTCTTCCAACCTGGACTGTGAGCAAGAGGGGTGCTGGGAGCAGTTACCAGGCTTACCACCTGGTTAGGGTACTGTCGTGAGCTTCAAACACATCCTCTGAGTAACTTACACTTTAAAAAATTATTCTAGATTCAGAAGGAGCCATAATTATTTATGCTCTTGGAAACCATACTATACTGATCTAAATATCTGGATATTTCCCTGATCCATAGATACCCAGAAGAATCACAAGAGACAGTGTCAAGTCACTGCTGAAGGCTGCAGGGGAGTCTCTTGTGTTGTCTTCCTCCAGGGCTGAGAGGAACAGTGAACACTTGACAGCTCTACTCCACTTTGAGGCAATTATTAGGAAAAAATGGTTGATGAGCAGATACTCTCTCTTCGGGTTGAAATCTACTTTCTCACAACTCTCTTTAAAGACAAAATCAGGACCCAAAACATCCAGAAACACCTGTAGCAAAAGCAACTAAAAAAATCTTGAACGTAGAAAGCTACCTGCGTGTATTTACAAAATGATTTAATGTGCACATAACTTATTCTGACACACATGGTAACGGGGCCATTTGGTCAGTTTCCTCGGGTCAAGGAGGCAGTGGAGGAGGAAGCAGGATTACCACTGAGGCTGTTAAGGAGATGGTTGCTGCTATTTCATAGTAGGTTGTCCATTCCGAAGTCATTGTCACAGGGTTGAAATAAAACATTTCAACTACGTATTTTCTAAATACTCCTAAGTATGGTCTGGTCCAGCTCAGGACTACTGCTGTCGGACCCAAAGGGTACAGCACTAAATCCTTTATTCCGGTGGGAACTAAGAAGAATACAGATGGAGAGTGAAGAAAACAAATCAAGAAAGGATGGTTAGTATCTTAGCAGTGACTAATGACTTTAAACTTCTATTTCATTTTCCATTTCCATTCCCATTCTTCTGATATAACCATTGGACATAAAGGTAAACATATTTTTGCTGTTTTCCAAGTAGTAGATGCTAAGGACATTTCATTAGGGTATAATTCTAGCTATTTATTAGAATCAGTGGGGTCCACATTTGTGAACTCGATGGACTGTGAATAGAAAATATTCCTCCACATATGCATTGAACATGTGGGTACTATTTTCTTGTCATTATTCTTTTAATAATATAGTATATTACGTAGCATTTAAATTGGATTAGGTTTTATAAATGTTTAATCTGGTGATTGATGGCTGAAGGCATTAGGATGGTATGTGTAGATTATATACATATGCCGTGACATTTTATTCTAAGGGATTTTAATACCTATGTATGTGAGTGTGCACACATATGTGGACACATGTGTCATATGTGCATACTTATGTGAGAGGTTCCAGGAAGCAAACTCCCATGGATAGTAAGAAATTACTGTACTCAGAAGGTAGACTACAGGTTGATCTCATAGAACTTCCATGCAAGAGGATAAGTTGAACTTAGGCAATTGTGCCCTTCTTGTGGCTAGCAACTTACCAATGGCAAATGTCACAGGGTCTGAAGGTGGTCCAATCAAAGGTCCTTTTCTTAGGTACACCACAACCTGGTACTGGGCACCAGGAACCAGATTTTCAATGAGAGGTTTGCTTGAATTCACCTTTAATCCAAACAACCAAGACATTTTACTTAGAGGGCTGGATTTCAGAGTGGAAGACAGAAGCTGAAGTAATATTCAGGGATTTGTGTGTGTGTGTGTGTGTGTGTGTGTTTGTGTGTGTGTGTGTGTGTAACCACAGTTGACCTTACTCATGCTAGAGAAGGTCAGATTTTAAAATTAAGCATGGTTTATAGTTTATGTGGTCCCTGAAGGGAACCCAGAACATTCAATTCTATGCCTTGATTTAATAAGCCCCATGAACTGCTTTATATGCATCAATGTCAATTGTAACTCCGCACATGAGAGACATCAGCTTTGAGCCTTAATCAAATCAGTGATACCATAAGGATACTCTGACATCCTAAACTGTAGTGTCAACTGATTACATGCAAGAAGCAGTGCAGAAACGTCTTCAGTCTCTTGTCACTTAGAAGCATATGATATCTAATTATAGAGATGGAAATGACCTCAGAGATTATCTATTCAAATCTCTCATTTAATAGATGGAGAAACGAAAGCCAGCAAACAGCCAAGGTCACAAATTTAAATTCACCACCGGGACTGGAATCCTGGTATTGTGATCTTTAATCTACACTATGGGCAAAGCATCATACTGTACCTATAAACACTGTACGGGCCTGTTGAAAACTTAAAATTAATGTGAGAGAGAACATTTCTCATTTACATGAGCTTGTCTCTACTGTCCTTTTAAGAACTTGTAGGTTTTGTACAAATATCATATAGAAAGAGCGAGAATACATAGATGAATAAAAAGGATGTGTTAAAATTGAATGCTGGTGTGCACAAGTGTTGGTGATTCTCCAAGAGGTTGGAGGTGAGTTGCTTTTCCTTTTGATGCTTCTAATATTTAAGAGAATCTTGCTTAGTGGAAAGAGCACATGTTCTTGGCTTTTTTAAAATTACTTTTTGAACCCATGAAGCATTAAGAACAGCAGCAAGTCCTTACACATGTATGTGACAATCAGTGTGGGTACACATGTTGTTTATCTGAACTGCCTGAAATCAAATCCTGATTATACTCTATACAACTGAAGGTCTGTTAATTATTTGTGGTATCGGGGATTGAATTTGGGCCCTTGTGCGTCCAAGGTTGTTTTTTTTTCTTTTTCTGAGACATGGTCTCAGTTGTAGTTCAGGCTGGCCTTGAGCTCTCTATGTAGTCCAGGCAAGCCTGAAACTCAGCAATCCTCCTGTCTCTGCCTCCCAAGTGCTGGGATTACAGGCATGAGCCACTATGCCCGGCACTGTGGCATGTGGTATTGATTGCTGGTGGGCATGAGTCACCACTTCCAGCATTGTATGTGGTTACCAGGATTGAACTCAGGACCTTGTGCTTGTGAGGTAGGCCAAAACCACTGAGCTAAGCCTCCGGCCCACGTCCAAGATTTTTTGTGGTATCACTTGAGCTAAATCCCCAGCCCTTATTTAATTTTTAAAAAATCTTGGTTTATTCATTGCTAGAATATAAGTAACAGCACCGTGGGGAGCCTTGGCTTGCTCGGGGCAGTCCTCCCTGCTTCTCCCAGGAGGCTGTACCTCAATGGGGCCGCCCTTTACCTGAGTGCAGTACTGCTTTTCAAGTCTCTGGCTCTCCTTTTGTTTCTGGCAGGTCAGCGACAGCACGGACACAATGGTACTGTTGTAGCTCTCCTGGGGGGCTGCCCAGGACATCAAGGCAGTGGTGGCGCTTAAAACATGGACGCTCACACGCTGGGGCTTCTCAGTCAGCTCTTCAATCCACTCTCCAGAAGGACCTGGACATTTCCAATCGGAACACAGAAAAGTTGCACACTGAGCTAGTTCAGATAAAAGATGCCACTTTTTAAAATTGGGCTGTTTTCTGATAGTCCTTACAGTGATATTCAAAGGAGGACTGGTGTCACACCAGTAGCTCCTTCGATCCTCTGCTCAGCTACCATCCTCCATGCCCCATCTCCTCATTAAACCAAAACAGACACTTCCACAACAGCAGAGCAGTTTGCTGAGGAACAGAGGCTCCACTTCCACTGTTCTGAAAGTATTCTGGTAAAATCTTTACTAGAGAAATGACTTCTCTTTTAACAGAGTGGGTGTGGCACATGGGTGTTCCTGATTCTTTTTTTTTTTTTTGAGACAGGGTCTCACTTTGTAGTTCAGGCTGGCTCTGTGCTCACTATGTAGCCCAGGCAAGCCTTGAACTCAGCAATCCTCCTGTCTCTGCCTCCTGAGTGCTGGTATTACAGGCGTGAGCCACCACGCCTGGCCTGATTCTTTTGTTTTAAGGATTTTTGGTTTTTAGATATGAGGACATTGAGTCAAATTAACCTCTGAAAAAAATAAATATCACAGCAATGAGAACAAAGAGGGAGGCTGTGAATGTATCAGCCCAAAGCAGGCAATAGGCTAGTTCAGTTAAATAGGCTGTTTAAAACCTGGGCCATTTGGGAGACAGAGTGGGTTCCTTTTACCAGATTTCTCCATAGACATGTTCACTATAGGCTTTGTTCTCTTAGGTATTGCTTAGAACGGTGCCTGATTCACAGCAAGGACTCAAGAAACTTTCTCCTATTTGCTCAGGATGCATTTTTTTCTGTTCTTAAAACAAAGCCATGCTTCTGGAACCCAGAAAGGAAAGGAGCCAGTGGTTCAGGAGAGGAGGGCAGTCTCAGGCTGGTTTGCTATAAATGGTGTCGGGGTAAGAATAACAAATGATAATAAGAGGACAAAAAGATGTAGCATGTAGCACTAGGCTCTATGATTATATATGTTTACATATTTTAATCCTTTAATCTTACAAGTCTATGAGGTAATACCATTATTAAATCTCCATATGGAGAGGATAAATAGAGCTGGGATTTACATACACAGGAAGTCTGATTCCAAAGACCATGCTCTGAACCCTGCCTGGGGCTTCCTGGAGGATGAGGAAATCGTGAAAAGCACTGGCTTGGAAATAGAAAAGTTGGCCCAAGTCTCAAATTTGCTCATGGCAAATCTTGGCTCAGTGATTTAATGTCTCTGAATCTCAGTCATTGTATCTGTCAAATGAACAAGTCAGGAGGGGTTAAACTAGAAAATAATTTCACTGATGTGGAAACTGGGGGCCAGAGACTTGAATGACCTGTCCACTATCACAAAGATAAGGGCTGGACAACCAATTCAAAGAAAGGGTCAGGCAAGCTGCATTAAAGTGGATTTTGTTGTTGAATATTCCTAAAGTCTAATCCCCCTTCTAACATATGGACATGTGCAAAAGCCACCGGACTTTCTGTGACTCAGTTTCTTTCTTTCACATTAAAAATGGGGATAATAATAAAATGTTTGCTTTGTAAGAATGTCCAAGGCTATTGCAGCTACCTTCATTCTCATCTCTGGGATGAGGCTAAATAATTAAAAATGATAATGCAATACTACATTTAATCTCATTTTTGAGTCAAGGTTCAAGCTGTCCTTGAATTCACCATGTGGCCCAGGCTGCCTTTGAACTTGCGGCAATTCTTGTGACTTCGTTTGCTGAGTGCTGGGAATACAGGGTGTGCTTTAATTGTAATGTAATAAGTTTTAATGCAGTAGCTCGACCCTGGAATGTGTGAAACAGCTTGGCTAGGAAATGGGCTGCAAATGTTAGCTGTTGTATGACTGTGCTTACAGAATGAAATTATATCATTCTAATTTGTTGCTCACCTACCCAGTTAAATTTAAGCCTTCATATCTGCAATATACCAAGAATATACACATAAACTTGACAACTTATTACCATCGAACAGAATATTTTAAGCACTTAAAGTATCATTCTTTTTATTGAGACAGAAAAGGATTTCCAGTGGCCTATATTTCTCTAAGTGATATTAAGATATATGCCTTTGAGATAATCATACATTTGAGCAATTCTGACATATTCTGAATTTTACTAGTCACTTTGATACTCAAGAGCAAAATGACAGAAAATAGTGATTCAGTCAATAGTTATCAAATGTATAAAAGAATGAATAAATAAACAGCATAATCCCAGTTTAGGATTTCATAGTATAGTATAAGAAACGAGATGTATACAAATATTGGCAAGATGTGCACATAATATGGCAGGAACTTAATGGGAGTGTTAATATTTGAGGGGGTCTGCCCTTGTGCAAGAGGAGATTTCTTGGTCAGCAAAGCCTTTTTAGCCTCCTGGGAAGAACTAAATTTTCAGCTTTGTTCTTTTTTTTCCAAGTGATCTCACAGTAAAGATCTCCCATACTTTAAGTTCATTTAAGGGAACTACTGATATCCTTTCTATGTATCTGATGGATATTTCAGGGTTTTTACTAGTGGTGACTTTTGTTTTTCTGGCATTAAGGGTTGAATTTAGTTCTTTAGTACTGATCTACATCTCCCTCTTCCTTTCAAGATATTTTACTTTCAGACAAAGTCTTGCTAAATCACTAAGTTGCCCAGGCTGGGCTTGAACCCAGGGTGCTGGGATTACAGGTGTGACACGCCATATCTGGTTTCACTTTTGATTATTTAAGTAAAAAAAATTTTATATGGGGACATTTTCAAACTTTTCTCTTCGGTATTCCTAGGTTTTGAGCCCAGCAACTTGTACATGCTAGGCTAGTGCTTTACCACATTTTAAAATTTAATTTATTTTCCTTATTTTCAGGCATAGTTTCCTTAAGTTGCCTAAGTTGGCCTTGAACTTGCCATTCTCAAGCCTCAAGCTTCTGAATAATTTCCGTTATGGGCATGCTCCACCACCCTGTGCTCATTTTCAACATTTTAAACTATATAAACTGATTTGTCTCTGTGCCTGCTTTTCCTCCTCTGTCCATCTTTGGAGGATTACTGGGATTGTTTTTGTGTAAGTTTTCTGATTTTTCTCTCCTCCAATCAAGAGGAATAATGAACTCCTAATAAGTTGCTCACTGATGTTTAGCCTCTAAACTTTCAGTAAATGGAGTTGAGCTAAAACATAGCGACATCTAAGGCTCAAATAAATTGAGGCTGGAGATGTGACTACTGCTCTGTGATTACCCCATATAGAATAGGTAGAAGCCATCCCGAGACTTGTCATAGGAGCTTTTAGCATTCTCCAGTTTTTTTCTTCTTCTGTTAACTTCATGGAGGCCACCCGAGTGTAACTATACCTACTTCTTTGTCTTCTGAGCTCCACAAGTTCAATACTATAATGAGATTTTCTTGCAGTTATATAAATATCCCATTTCATTATGGCCTCAGATAAAAGTCATATTTCCCAAACTATATTTCCTTGTTATTAGACAGTTTGTAATGGTCAGTATGGAAGGTTAGTTTAATAAATGTGCAATTATCACAATAGCAAAAAAGAAAAAAAAAAGACCTTCAAGTTAAATCCCCAGGTAATTTGTTACCGTTAAACATATATACATATTTCTTCTGCTGTCAAAAGCACATCGATCTGGGCCTCTCTTGACCTTGAATTGTCAAGATCGCTAAGGGTTGTGAATAATTGACACCCAACCATCATTAATCTTACCACTTTCATTGTTCTAGCTCCCCTATAATGCAAGATAATCCCTTTGCTACTTACTGATATAAAAGCTGAGTGATTTTGCTGACTGGCTTTTGCGAGTTTCACAAGATCCTGTGGAACTAAAGGTTGCCACAGATAACTTATATTTCCCAGGCTCCTTCAGTTCTGCAACAAATTCATGTGCTTCTTCATCCACTGTCAGATATTCAGTAAAGTTTTCTAAATATAAAAGGATATACTGTAAATTGGTACCTGGAGGAGCCAGAGTAGAGACGAACCAGTTAATTACAAATTATAGGTATTTATCATAATCGCTCCTTTGTTCTTTCAAATTCAGTGAAATCTCATCAACTAAAGGTGCTACAAATTAAAAAGATGAAAAATAGTTCAAATTTTTTAATTTTAAAATATCAAAGCTATGATATGATGTTCAAGTCAACAAAACTAGATACAGGTCTCTTCCATGTTCTTACATATTCTTTTTTTTTTTTTGAGACAGGGTCTCACTTTGTAGTTCAGGCTGGCTCTGAGCTCACTATGTAGCCCAGGCAAGCCTGGAACTCAGCGATCTTCTTGTCTCTGCCTCCCGAGTGCTGGGATTACAGGCGGCAGCCACCATGCCCGGCACTGTGGTATGTGGTATTGATGGCTGGTGGGCGTGAGTCTCCACGCCCAATATTGTATGTGGTCACTGGGGATCGAACTCAGGACCTTGCACTTGCGAGGCAGGCGCCAGAACCGCTGAGCTAACCCTCCGGCCTGTTCTTAGATATTCTTTACTGAATAAAAAACATGTAGGATAGAAATAGAAGGTAGAGAGAGGGTAACAGTTACTGACTTTTTATCTAATGTAAGAGTTGAGAAATAACTAACGCCAAATATCTTGAATTCTTTGTTGTAGCATTAAATGTTAAGAAATACTTTATACAGAATTATTTTTCATCACAGAAATATGGTATGCCATGTTTTCTTCTTTCTGCCTCCAGAACTTTTAAAAAATAAAGTTCATCTTCTTACATTACTTCAGTGCCTATCTCTTGCTGCTTATTGTTTTAGTGTAAGTTGTTATTATCATTTGGTAACTATAAGAGTCTTGGAAAGAACACACCATAGTGAGATAAAAACCTGATTGAATCTTTATGGGAAAGAGAAATTTAAAAAATTAAGAGTTACAGGACACTCTTTCTCATAGTATGAATTGAAGAATAGACAAATGAGAGACAGATTTTAAAAATAAGCAATTTCAGGCAAACAAGTTTTTACTGAAATAATTGGAAATGTCAAAGTATTTCAATTTTATATAATATTTGGGTATGGTTGATTGCTCTATCATCTAGTGTAAAAGAATTCATAAATGTATCTCACTCTAGTAAATAAAATAGAGCAAACAATATGTGACTACATAATCCTAATGTCCTACCATAAGAATAAGGCTGCCATTGTAATGTCAAATTTTGACAATTTGACTTTTGACACTCAAACACCTAGGCTGAAAAATACAAAGTGAAGTATGTTATTGTAAAAGCAAAACAAATATAGCCATAAAAATCTACCAAACACCAATAAAGGTATGGCACAGCCCCATTTTCATGAATTCATGGGCTCAAATATAAAGAACCTCAAAGTCTGGGTAAGTGAATACAACCTATTGCACAGTAGCTTTCATAATACAGTGAACTCCCAAGTTATGACCAGCCTGACATATGAAAAACTTGGGTTAAATAGGTCAATGGAAGATTTTCCTGCCTCTTGTTATCTTTAATGTGTACCCAGGTAAACATCTAGACTTCAGCTGTATTGACTTACAATCCACTTGAGTTACAACCAGCCCTTGGGATCTGATCAGGTTTGTAAGGGTCCACTGTAACATCAGTTGTAGCCTAGTTTCTGTTTATTTGCAGCTTCTCTTGGAAAGTTTGAGGGGCACCTGCTGAGGGGGTGCACTCTCAGAAGATTAAGAGTATCTGGGTGAATAGAGGCAAGAGCAGATCTCAGACTCTGGGAGGAGTAGTCATTGTATCAGAAAGATTCTTTTGCTGCATGCTTCCTAAGTTTGCATAGAAGAAAATAAAATTTTTCCCTCAGATGCAGTAGTACTCTATGATTTCTTTAATTCAGGCTATCTCTTTATATAGTGGTACCTTAATTCACGAACTTAATTGATTGTGATTTTTGAAAAGATGGCCACATTTGTATTTCTGTGGGAAAGATGACCAGGGTCCTGCTCATCATCTGGTGCAGTTGGCTAACAAAAACTAATTTTGGCAAATGCTTCTGTTTGAAAACCAAAGACTTTGTGAACTGAGGTACATCTGTACATAAGAGTTTTATCCGTGGCCTGGGGTATGTGAATTGTGGGGTAGTGAAATATGGATAAAGGCCAGTAATCGCAACTTGTAAATAACTCAGACTTTTTTTTTTTTTTTTTTTTTTTTGAGGCAGGGTCTTGCTTTGTAGTTCAGGCTGGCCCTGAGCTCACTATGTAGCCCAGGCAAGCCTCGAACTCAGCAATCCTCCTGCTTCTGCCTCCCGAGTGCTGGTATTACAGGCGTGAGCCACCACGCCTGGCACTGTGGTATGCGGTATTGATTATTGGTGGGCGTGAGTCTCCACGCCCAGTATTGAATGTGGTTACTGGGGATCGAACTCAGGACCTTGCGCTTGCGAGGCAGGTGCCGGAACCACTGAGCTAACCCTCCGGCCCTCGACTCAGCCTTTCTGATTCTGATCTAACCTCTTCTTTTGGGTTTTCTGCTCTCAGCCTTCATTAGATATTCAATTTAATTCTTTTTTTTTTGACGACTCTTCTTCAGAGAGAAACTATATTGAGTCCTTTCTAAACTCGAATTTTAAAATATTTCCATTTCCCTTCCTTTGTACCATCTTAACTCCTCTGATTTGTTACTGGTTTACCTTCTCTTTCTATGAGAATATGGAAACCATCAAAGGCGGTTGGTGGTTTGGGTGGTAACCAGCTTAGGATCATTTGCAAGGGGAAGAAAGCGAAAGACCCGGATGTCGACTTCTCTGACACGCTGAGCGTGCTGTGGTTTCCGTATTCCACGGGCAGGACACGGACAAATTCATCTTCATTGTCAGGTGCTGCCGAAGCACTGTCCCACCAATAGGGCTGAGAGGTGGTCTCATAGTCACTGCTGTTAAAATCAGGCCAACCAGAAGAAGTGTTGCTGGAGGGAACTAAGGGAGAGTCCTCTGTGAATTGGAAGAGTGTATCTTTTCCTGTTGAATCTTGTGCTTTTATGAATGATTCTTCTGGGAAACTGCCACTCTGTTCTTCCCAGTTGTTTTTGTTCAAGTTTACAAAATGAACAGAAATATTTCGTGGTGGATATGGGGCTGTAAAACAGAGAAGTTTCTTTTCAAATAATTTTAACACTATTATACTATCAGTGAGTCAAAAGAGAATTTACTTTTCCTTTTTTTTTTTTTCTTCTGGCACTCAACATTGAACTAAGGACCATGTGCTTTTGAGGCAGGTGCAGCATCACT